>QKWP01001724.1:29920-59199 GCA_003550325.1 Gigaspora rosea | reverse complement strand
AAACTTAAATGCAACTTAAGTTGATTCTAAATTTGATGAATATAAATTTAATATCATGTTGATTTTAAATTTGATTTTACATAGATCCAGAAAAAACAAGACAACGATCGAAAGACATTTGGCTATAAGATCCTTGAGTGACATATATTGCTTGGATACAATTCCGATATTATCGTACGTAGAAATGGAATTATTGCGGACTTAGGTTGGAGTGAATTCTAAATGCAACCCAAGTTGGTATAAAACTTAAAAGCACCTTAAGTTGATTCTAAATTTGATGAATGTAAATTTAATAATATTAATATCATGTTGATTTTAAATTCGAATTTACATAGATTCAGAAAATACAAGACAACAATCGAAAAATATTCCTGCTATAAGATACATGCGACGACTGCAATATGCGACGACTCCAATATGCGACGACTCCAACAGCCGGCAAAGGAAAAAGACCAAAAGTCGAAGAAAATGTTGCACAAAAAAAAAAATTAGTTATTATATAATAATTAATAAAAAAAAATTTTAACTGAAAAAAAAATAAAAATATAGAGTATCGTATTAATAATTAAGGAGATAGTAAAAATTATAATATGATTTAATACATGAAATAATTATTTAATATTACCCATTTTTTCCTTCATTTATAATTTTAATTTCAAAGTAAAATAATCCGCATTGTGAAGGATGGCTACAACGGCTTCATAATTATTAGGATCTTTAAAAAAATTTTTTTAACTATTATATTTCTGAGAAACTTCTCATTAAAATTTATTACACATCTTACCTGTATAATTTACTTTAAGCCCACTTGCATTTTAATTATTAGTATGTACATGTATGCATGTATGTACAAAGAAAGCGTTGGAAATAGCAATATTAATGACCTAAAAAGAACTACATTTAAAAGTTGCCTGTAGAGTTTAGAAAAGGCAAAATAGACGCATTACCCAACGACCTGCCAAAGGCAGCCAACTCTGACAATTTAAGGAAAAGGATAGAGAAGCGTAGGAGTAAGTTTTTCTTAATGTTAGACCGAGAGGAGGATGAAGGTTTTATAGTTTATAATCACTTGAAAAAAAAAACGTCGACCCTTTTAAAAAATTAAAAAAAACATACTTGAGCGAAGGCTCAGTAAGTAATTTGAGTAAAGGTTTAGTAAATAATGAGTGAAGGCCAGTAAAGTTATTTGAGCGAAGGCTTAGAAGTTACACAGTATAAAAAATAATTTAAGCATAGGTTAAAAATAGATATGTAAGTTATAAATTAGTTACCCAGGTAATTGATTCGAATCAACCATGATACAAATGCGTAAAACCTGTGTTGTTGTTGCACTAAATGTGCAAATATAAACACGCGGCGTTAAATCCAAAAAATGCAACAACTACGTTTTTGATATTTTTATTAAAAATGTATCAATAACGTAGTTATGGTCATCAAAGGGCGTAAAAGTATAAGTCTGTCACTACGCTCCAGACAATAAATTTTTGAATATCACTCAGATCAGATAAAACCAACTCATATCGATATGCTTAGTACATATGTATATATTTAAGAGATGTGATCTTAAATCAAAAAAGAAATATTTATTAAAGTAAAATTGTATAATAGGTGTACCAGAAATAGAGTATAAAATATGAAGTATATAGTTTATAGACAAGTTAAAGTAATATTTGCAATTCTGGGCATCTGATTGGATGGTCATTCCTTGTAATTTTGAATGCCATGTATGCTGATGTTTTGTGCTTTTAAGTTACTGTTTATCATAGTAAAGATTAATGTTTAAGGAGTTTTATAATTATAGTATGTGTTTGGAGGCATCCATAAATAACGTTATATACCCTCTCATAGTAGCACTTGACCCCCTTTACTGTATAAAAAAATTTTTCAAAATCCATATGTTTATATATAAAATTTTACAAAAACTTGAATATATTGTGACACAGTGATCCGATTTGGATGATTTAGGTACTATTCGATTCGTCTCAGTAAGACAAATCCAATGATACCAAAATCATTTCATATTTGGATCATTGGATCAATAGTTATTCACAAAAAACTATTAATTTTTTAGTCATTTTATAAGAAAACATAATAACTAATAGTATTTGGCCAATAACTTTTGATCCAGTAATCAGTAAATAAAAATGAATTGGTACCATTTGACTCCTCTCACTGAGACGAATCGAATGGTACCAAAAACATTAAATTTGGACTACTGGATCAGTTTTTAGATGATTTTTTCTAAAAAAAATTGCATTATATTTTTTTAACCCACCTACTTAAGAGGAAAAACATTATATTTTGTCAGACCCCTCCCCCTTTTTGTATAACATTATTTCTGGATGCCCCTATACAGTATTGCTTTTTTTTATATATACTTTGACTTGATTGTTTATTATCATAGTTTTTTGATTTAATATATTTATATTTTAATATATAAATTTGACTAAGAAAAGTTTTCTTAATCGATTAACTGAACTGAAATATTTGGTATCAACCAATTGCAACCAATTACAACCAATTAAGATTACTTTATATTATATTTTCAGGAATTCACAGACCTTTACTCAAATTTTTGTCTTATCTACTATGTTTATTCTTTTTTTTTTGGAACTTTTCAGGACATTTGCTTATTTATAATGTCATTTACATTTTGTGTCAACTGGTTCTTAGCTGATTGTACAGGTCAACTGATTAAGCATTTACTCAACTGGTTACCCAAAATTTATTTGGTTTGGGTTGGTTAACCGATTATAGCTAACCAAGTTCAAATCACTATATTAATATTGTAGCTTGTTTTTATTTGTTTTACATGGAATTCTGTTTGAATTATCGATTATGGATCAAGTTACTTAAGATTTTATTTTATATCAGTGCTAATTTTATATTTTTTAAACTTAATTCGTAATTGTATTAATATGGGTGCATATTTTTATAATGTTTTACTATTAGTACTACTGATTAAATAGTTATTTTCTTGTAATTTTGTTTGCTATACATGCTGATATTTTGTGCTTTTAAGTTATTAATAATTGTAGTAGTTATTAATATTTAAGGGATTCTATAATATTATGGTATGTGTTTACTATATTGATTTTTTATATGTACATTAACTTGATTGTTTATTATCATGCTTTTTTTATTTAGTGTATTTATGTGTTAATATTGTAGCTTGTTTTTACTTGTTTTACTTGGGATTCCATTTGGATTATTGATTATATATCAAGTTACTTAAAATTTTTTATTTTATATTAGTATTGATTTTATATTTTTTTAAACTTAATTTTTAATTATATTAATATAGAAGCTTGTTTTTATAATGGTTTATTATTAGTGCTACTAATTGGATGATTATTTTTTCATAATTTTGTATGCCATGCATGCTAATGTTTTGTACTTTTAAGTTACTGTTTATCACAGTAGAGATTAATATTTAAAGAAATCTATAATATTATAGTATGTGTTCACAGTATTGATTTTTTATATGTATATTAATTAGATTATTGATTGTGTATCAAGTCACTTTAAATTTTTTTTTTATATTAGTACTGATTTTGGGTTTTCAATTTTGATTCAAAATTGTATTAATATAAAGCTTGTTTTAATAATGTTTTACTATTAGTGTTGTAATATTGCTTATATTATTTGCTAACTATATAAAAATGTACACATTATATAATCATTTTAATGCTTACAATTGTTGCATGCTCATTTATTATTTTTTTGCTGATATTAGGTATTAATATCAATACTTTTAGATTTTAATTAGTAATTGTGTACAGTTTAGAGTTATAATCTCATTATATGTAAATTTGGTAATTGTTCATGCTATAATGTTAGCATATATTGTAAATAAAATAAATAAAAATTTCTTTTGTATTATCTAAAAACTGACTTTGAATACTAATTTTGGCTAAGAAATTTTTTTTATAAAAAGGTCAAATTCTGTTCCAAATAATAATTATCAAACCAATGGATAGGATTTTTATTGTTAATAAGATGCAGATAATAGTTCTTTATTCATCTCAGGCTATAGATTTCAAAAATATTTGAATACTTTGGGCTCAAATATTAAGTTGGAAAATATATATTTTGTACCAGAACTTTTTAAATTCTCAAAATCTGGTCAGATAATTATCAAAACAACCAATATTGACTATTTGAGAACCTCAACTTTAAATTATAACACTTTTGAAAATTCTTTTTTGATAAATTCTAGGATTATTGATATCATTGCTAATGATATCGAATCTGTTTCTGTTCATATGCCATTTAAACATGCTGAATTCTCTACTTCTTTGAACAAACCAGGTATTATTAGTGCTTTTACGTCTATGGAAACTTTGATTGATGTTAGTATTAAAACTATTGAATAAAAAAAAAAGTCACATAATTAACCCAACTATATCAAATTGGATGATCAAGATTATAAAAAAGGTGAACCTTATTTTGAAAATAAGTATGAGTTAGATAATGATGCTCAGATTGAAGATGACAAACATGAAAACATTTATAGCCAAATATACAAAAAGGAGTATTAGAATAAATGCGAAGAAGAAAAAAATTGTCAAGTGAAATAAATAAAATTAAAAAGACCTGTAAAAATTTTTTAAATAAATCACCATTGTAGAAGAAGAATATACATGTTTAAAACTTTTTTAGTGAAAAACATTAATTGGAAAGAATATTCTTTGGATGAATTTTTTGTACAAATAAAGCAAGTTATACATATTGGATAGATGAAATTTAATAAAGGTGTTGAAAGAGTTGATATTGTACATGAAATATAATATTGATCACTGTAAGAATAGCAAAAAAAATTATTTTTACTAATTGCACTAATCACGCCAAAATGAATAACTTATCGACTTAAATTTTTTCAGGGTATCCCAGAATTTATAAAATTTGCTATAATGCTGATAATATCTAATTAAAATATTATTGAATCCATCTGAGAATCATTGGTTAATTTTTATTAATTGTCCCAGAAATTATAAAAACAATTGTAAAACATCCAGTCGGATTTTGTCATGTAATCAAGCAAAGAATCTGGTATTATTTGTGGGTGGCAATCAATTAATCAACAATCACTTCACCAACATAACAGTTTACTGACAATTATTCATTGACAAGTTCATTAGTTTATTTCACTGAAGCTCATTTCACTGACAAAGTAATTCTGGTCATTGTTGTTAGGGTCAGAGTAGAATTAGGTAGAATTAGGGCTAAATTTAGTATGCTTTTTAGAAAAAAACTTGTTAGTGAAATGAGCTTCAGTGAAACAAACTGTCAGTAAAATTAACTTGTCAGTAAGTATTTGTCAGTGAAATGTTATATTAGTGAAGTTATTGTCAGTAAAATAATATGAATCTATTATTTGTATGTTAACTATAAATAGATTATTTATTTTACAATCTTTATAAAGTCATTTATTAGATGCTAATTAGCTTATAACTTTAGAATTTTATTAGTTTAAAATATTTCATATTCTTTTACTAAAAAATATAATATATTATATATGTAATTTGTTTTATTTCTAATTGATTTCTCATTATTCAAATCGTTTCAAAGAAAATACTTTTTAAAATTATCACAATAATTTGTGCACTATGGTTTCATCATATGACTTAAAATGGAATTTTGAATATTGCTATTTTTTAATGAAAAAATAAAGCTATCATTGCAGCTTTTTGCAATATACTGGCTGTTCACCAGTTTATATTATCCAACAGAATTAAATTCACCAAAAATTTTATCAATACCTTTAACCTTAACACTTATGATGAAATAGTTTGTTTAATAAATAGATTCCAAAATGAATCTTTAGTAAAGCTATTTATAGTTCTGTAACAAGTAATTTAAATCCATATAGATTATTTGCTACTGAATATACAGTCTTTTTATCAACCTATAAACAATTTCAGCTATATGTTCATCACTAATAACTATTAAAAATACTCTGATTGGCAATGTAAGTATTGAAATTATATGAGGTAGAAGGATTATTGATAATATCTAATGATTTGGAATTACAAGTTTTTTTCATTATGTTATTCCAAAGATTTTTTTCTAAAATTTGCTGATATAGTTGTACTTTATTGATAATATCTACTCCATATATTTGTAAATAATAAATAAGAGGCAAGCAGTTTCATAAAATAGTAAAAAGCTAACAAACTCACATGGGACTAGTTATTAGATTGGATAGTAGACCAGAATTTTGAGCAACTTTCAATTTGATAACATGGTTCAAAATTTTTATTTCTTCTATTTATAAATTATCTCAACTAATAAATGAGAATAATGCATTTTTTTGAAGCAAGTTTAAGTTTTCTGAATCAAAATCTTATCAGGATACTTTACTACAATACTAGGACCCCAAAATATACATAAATAGATCAGGTATTATAGTCAAAACTCCATAAATGCAATACCTTCCTAAATGCACATTTTTTTTCTTTTTTATAAGATGTTATTAGTGCTAAGGGGTATCCAAAAATAATGTTATACAAAAAAAGGGTCAGATAAAAGATAATGTTTTTCCCAATAAGTAGAGGAGTCAAAAAAATATAATACAATTTTTTTGGAAAATAAATTGACTAAAAACTGGTCCAGTGGTCCAAATTTAATAATTTTGGTACTATTTGATTCATCTTGGTGATAGGAGTCGAATAGTACCAATTTTATTTTATTTCGATTACTAGATCAAAAGTTATTGCCAATACTATTGTCATAACTTTTTTATAAAATTACTATATCACTAATGGTTTTTTGTGAATCACAAGATATTCAAGTTTTTGTAAAATTTTATATATAAACATACAAATTTTGAATTTTTTTTTATATAGTCAAGGAGGGTTAAGCACTACTATATAGAGGTACATAATGTAATTTATGGATGCCCCTAAATGCACGTTCTATATTCTGTAAATGTACATTTTTTTAAATAACATTTTATATCACACTAACCTCTCTAAATGCATATAGCCAATCAAATTTAGTATTTAAGATAGGTTATACAGTTTTTGATAGAAGTTATACAAACTTGATAATCTAATTTTTAAAGCTGCAATTTAATTGGCTCTCTTTAAATGCAAATCTCCCTAAATGCACATTGTAGACTTGTTTCTACAAGTTGTATTTATAGAGGTTTGACTATAGTTTGCTTATTTTTGCATTTTTTATACAAATCTTTTCTATTTATAATAGAGCACTAACATTTATTATCTAATATCCATTTACTATAGGAGCTTACCTCACCCCCAGGTAAGATATTTAGCTAAATTTAATTGGCTAAAATTTTTTATATGAGGTAAGATTTGGCTTGATCCCCATCTCCTAAAATATTATCTAATAAATATTAGCGCCTAATTTTTTTGCTTATTTTTGAGATTTTTTCTGCAAATCTTTCTATTTTTGATAATTTTATAATTAACCTGGCCTATTTATATATATTTTGGAGTTCTACAATACTATTATAATATTTTTGTATTGGAAACTTTTTTGATAAATGGTAGTAAACCAATTAGCTTTTAATTCAACAAGGTTAGTTTCAAGGTATTTGCTAATTCTTTAAAAAAAATTCATAAACAATAAGCATTAATTTCAAAAATAAATAACTATCATTATTTTTAAGTAAAACTATTTCTCTATAGTTATATTTGTTATTAAATTTTAAGCATATTTAGATTTATTCTTGTATTTTAATATAAATTTAAAAATGCAATACAAGATAACTTACTTAATAATAACTTCAAATTGTTGGCTAGTATATTTTTTAAATTAACTATTTATTACATATTACTCTAGTTATATCAACATTTTTTGGTTCATTAGTAAAAAAATTCAAAATTTTGATATAGTAAGTTATACTGACATTTTATATTAAATTTTTGAAAAAAATATCGGTATAAAAAGATTTTACTATGTTGTCGTTATATCCAGATGCCGGTATAACCAAAGTTACATATATTATTCTTATCTTTACTGAGTTTTGCTAATTTACAAAAATATAAAGATCTGTGTTTTAAAACTGCTGAATGTGCTCTAATATTTTAGTATTTAGAAATTTGCTAGCATTAATAACTATATTAAAATTTTTTATTGTCAAAAAGTTAAAGTAATTATTTGAAAGTTTTTCAAAGAATTTACTGCTATATTAAATATGTACTGTATAAATGTCTAATTTCGAGTTAATTGAAAATATTACAATTTATTGGATTAGTTTTGCATATTGGTTGTTGTTATCATATGGTTTCTAATAGATGAACAAATCATAAGTACAAAGTGTAATTTATACACATACTAATAATTATTATCTAAAAATTATGATGTTTGGTAAAGTATACAAACCAAATCTATATTTAGTATTATATAAAAATTAATTTAAGGATTTTTTGTATTTTATAATCAGAATAATAATCAGGATAGTAATGGGTTATTTATATTTAATTTAATAGTAAAGAATATTTTGTGAGCTTTCGAATATCTAGGTCAAATAGTCTATTTTTATTGATTATTTTAGAATGATTAATTTTTCAAAGCCTATATAATGAAATCACATTATAAAATCTCATTACTTTTACTGTTATACTCAAATGATCTTATTCATCAAAATAAAATCATTCAATAAAATTGCATTTGTCAATTGTTACTCTTTAACATCTTATTAACACTCTAAAAACTATTATTGATGTGCTTGTATTATATAATATTTTATCAATACACTCTTTACATTATTTTATAAACTAACTCTTAAATTGATCATATAATTAATCAAACCAAATAAAGTGATATCCTGACTCAGTTCAAAGTGATTCATGACCTCATAAAACTTGCTTAATTCTATGGCAAAAGATATTTGTAGTTTTTAGGTTTTATATTAATCACTAGTGTGTTTTGTTACTTATATACAAAAATAAAGAATTATATATGTGTGTTTAATTATTGGTTGGGTAAATAAATAATTAAGAGAAGTGGAAGCATGGAGGCGTGTATGTGTCAAGACCCAATGGAGCTCTGGGTGCACCCATATAGGAGTCTTAGGACGTTAAGAGAATTTGGGACCACCAATACGGGTATAGTTGGTACAAGTGCATGCAGTGCTGGAAATCTTATGTTCTCATGTTCTCATGAGAATATCACTTTTAATCTGAGAACATTTACAAAATTTAAGATGTTCTCTATTAAACTTTTTTTGAGAACATTAAGTTTGAAAAATGTGTTCTCTATGTAAATATATAAAATAATAAAAAATTATTTTTATTAATATAGCAGTTTAAAATAATTAAGCTCACAAATATTTAATTGTTAGTTAGTTGAAATAGAGCACAATTTAGTTGTTCTTGAATTATAAAAAATTTTAGATAATATACTTTATTGGTTTATCATTCTAGTTTGGTGCAATATAGCTCTTATTATACAACACTTTGATATACATATAATATCTTAAATTTTAAAGAACTAAACTTACTATGATAATAATTTTTATAAGAAAATTACTTAACAAATCTTTAGTTATTATAATTTTAAACTTTAGTGCTATATCTTAAAATTTTATAGTGAGAAATTTTTTGAATCTATAAATTCACTATAGTAAAAAGGAATAGTATATTATATTTACTTATTTATTTAAACATTTGAGAGATGTTAATAGCTTAAATATATAAGCTGAGCCAAGCCAAGCCAATAATATCTCCAACAATATACAAAAAACCTAAAATATTAAATTTAAAAAAATATATATATGAAGTTATAATCTTATTATTATGAATAACTTAGCTTTATTTATATAGTTTGTTAAATAAATTATATTTTTTATTAATAATTTTTAAATATATTAATTAAAATTAAAAATTAAAAAATAACTAAAAGTATAAGTGTGAGAAAGAGAATGAGAGAAAGAAAATAAGAGTGAAAAAAGAGTGAGAAAGAGTAAGAAAGAATAAGGGAAAGAGAAAAAGGAGAAAAAGAGAGAGAAAGAAAGAAAAAGAGTAAGAAAGAGAGAAAGAAAGAGAAAGAGAAAAAGAGAAAGAGAGAGAGAGAGAGAAAGAGAGAAAAAATTTTTTTCTAATTGAGAACATAAAAAAATTTTTGAGAACATTAAATTAAATAAACATGTTCTCATAAGAACATAAATTTCAAACAGATTTCCAACACTGAGTGCATGTAGTGGTGTGAAAGCCGGGTCAGCCGCTGCCTCATGATGCTATCCAACTATGCTTGGAACTGGAAGCCTCGGCTGGGTCAGCTGGGCATAGTGAAAAATGCCTGGATACCTCATTACTATAGCGGGGAGTACAGTCATTCGCATATTTCTGAATTCAGAATGCTAAATCCTGGGTCCCGAAGTCGCAGAAAAATTGGTTAGTTGTGGCAGTATACAGGCTTGAGATACTTACCCAATGTGGTAGAGGCAGCTGTATGGCTTGAGATACGAACTCCCAAGAAGTACGCTAGTAAGGAATCTTGGGTGTACCAATTTGGAAGCACAAAGCGCCTATCTGGAATCACATACACCAAATTGGAAGTGACGATACTAGGAAATGTAGGTAAAGTGGCGGACATGTGAATACTAATCAGCAGCTAGGAAGGGATGTACAAAACCAGGCTGGCTATATAAATGGGAATATGGCAGGCTCTGGTAGGTTTAGGTCGTAGATAAATAGTCCAAGTCTCGGTACTTAAGTAGATAGTACAAAGATTGTAAGCAGTAATGTGTAATGATCAATATACATCTAATAAAGTCCAGAGGCATGACCTCACCTTAACAACAAAAAAAAAAAATAATAATTAATTAATATCTCTTAACTAACGGTGCTAGTGTGGTGTTAGTATAAATTAATATAGATACACAAGCTTGCTCACTAATATTATATTTCATTACTAATTTTGAGTATTCCTTTATTAGTTCATACAAAATTAATTTTTCGTTTTGTATTACAAGAATTTTAAAATTCAAAACACACTGACAGGATATTTTTTTAGTCTATAAGAAGTTAAGAACTCTATCAGATAGCATTAGATAAAAATAGCAAGAAAAATGGCTTTCAAAAATCAAACAATTGGCACAATTGGAACTAAAAAAAAAAAAATTGAAAAAATGAGATGATAAGTAATACAAAACAAAAAATTGACTTTGTATAGCCTTAGAACTAGATTTATCATTTATTTATATGTATTTTGCTTATTCGGTTCATTTTAGTACTTGCAAGTTAAAGGTATGATTTTCTGATTTATTCATACTTGAACTAAAATATATTAAAGAAGTATCTTTTATATACCTTTAATGTTGTTAGTAAAATTTTGTAACCAATTTTTGATCTGAATTCAATCTGTGTTTGAGATAGGTACTTTACGAAAATTGCAATACAAAAAAATAAAAAAATTTAATTAAATTTCTATATTAAGCATAATAGCATACTATTTCAATCTGTTGATTTCATACAAGCATATTAATAATATACATAGAAAAGTAAATAAATATAGGGAATTGCTATTCGCACCATGGATTTTTGCTATTCGCACCATGGTTACACAAGATTTTCTATTTTTAGAATTTATGCACTTGTGTTACATAAAGGCCCAGTGCATTGTTTTTGCAAAAATAAATTTTGGTTACACGCTACTAATGTTGTATAATATACACAAGTCTAATTTTGGTAACCTAACCTGGGTCGGCCAGCATTAAGCTTAATGCTGGTGGACACTATCATGATAATGCCCTCAGCGGAGTTAGACATAATTCCAGCCCACCCTAACCCTAAATTTAGCCAAAAATATGTTCTAGATTTAGGGTTAGAGTGGGCCGGAATTATGTCTAACCCTGCCAGGAGCATTATTATGATAGTGCCCACCAGCATTAAGCTTAATGCTGGCCGACCCAGGTTAGATTACCAAAATTAGACTTGAGTAACATTACACAACATTAGCAGCGTATAACCAAAATTTATTTTTGCAAAAACAATGCACCGGGCTTTTGTGTAACATTAGTGCATATATTTTTTGAATTCTAAAAATAGAAATTCTTGTGTAACCATAGTGCGAATAGCAAAAATCCATGTAGTGTTTGTAGTCGATTCAATAAAATCGACTTAGCTGACTTAGTCAGCCGATTTTTCAAAAAATCAGCTTAGCCGACTTTATACTAAGAGTTATAACTAATCAAATTTTATATATCAAGTAAAACTAGAACATATATTTAAAATGATACAGTCGCATACAGGTGCCCGTGTCTGGAAAATTAAACAATGCTGTTTAAGAATAAATTCAATATCGATATGCTACTCACATCTATAATGTCAATGATGATAAATTAGTATTAATTTTTTACAAATTAACAATAAATTATGCAGGTTGACCTGAAATCTATAGAAACCATGCACAAAAGCCAAAGCTCTCTTATTATAAACAAGATTATGTGCTGATCGCATAGATATGTAACACATACCATTAAAAATATTAACAAAAACTTTATATCCTTTCAATAAGCCGTAAAAAAACGTCGCATGGCACTGGTACAAACAATCTTTCCAATAGCACTTAACAATAAATTATGTGGAAATCCATGTAAACCATGCACAAAAATCCAAAGCTATAACCCAATTTTACCAACAACCATTTCATCGACAACTATTTCATTGCCAAAATTTGGTCCAATTAGGGTTAGGGTTGGCTTACTTTATGGTTAGCGTTGGCTAAAGGTAGATTGTCGATAAAATGGCTGTCTGTAAAATCTACCAAAACCAAACAAGATTATGCACTAATTGCATAGATATGCAACACGTATCGTTAAAATTTAAAAACCAAAGAACTATAAAAAAACGCCCACACGGTACTGGTACAAACAATCTTCTTTATTATAGCATTAAACATAATAACAAATCAAATAAAAAAAAGGATTTGTTCAATGAAAAATAAAATTAGTATGCCCCACAATCATTTATAACAATCTGTTTCAAAAGAAACAATAATTCTAACCCTAACGCTAATATATAAAACACCGGATTGGTATAGAACAGATTGTAAAAATTCGGCGTGTACTATACTGATCTGCTCACCATAGTTATTTGCGAAAATACAATTTATTTTATGATACGATCTGTCCCATTCTAACTATAGTGAATTCTTGTTATAGTAAAAATCGATGCAATCACAATTCTAAACCGAGTATTGCCAATTGGACTAAGTAGACATATTTTCGATCAGAATTGAGCATGTCCGATTTTGCTTGAACTATATAGATCCAATTTGTCCAATTGACAATACTAATTTCAATTGATAAAAGCACATATAGTATTCTCTCGTAAGATTGCTGTAACGAAAGTCACTTGTATAATACTATGGCTGCATAATATTATACTAGCACATGATAATGTAAAATATAGCTTGGGTATGGAAAAATTTTTAGCGTCTAATTTCTGTTTCTTGGATTAATAATTATTCTTTTTTATACTCACATGCAGTGTTTAAAATTTGATGTTCTCAATGTTCTCAAAGAACATTTAACAATTTTTATGAACATGAATTATTGAAAAATGTTCTCTATTTGAGAACATTTAATAAAATTTTTTAATATTAAAAAATTTTTGATTTTCTAATACTGAGAACATTAAAAAATTTTTGAGAACATTAAAATTATAAAAAATGTTTTTTTTTGAGAACATAAAATCAACTTTGAATTTTAAACACTGCTCACATGTTCTCTGATCCAAAGATAAATATGTATTATAAAAAATATTATATAAATATAAACAAAAATAATAAAATGCATCGAAATTTTGAATTAACGCTCTTATCATTACCTATAAACAAAGACCAACCAACATATTCAACTATAAAGTTCTGGTATAATCCGTCCCTTAAAAGATGAATAACGACCAATCGCTTGATAATATTACTGGTGAACATAACATGTCGTTCGAGTATGAAGGAATCTCTAATTTCGATAATAATTTCGATGATGAAACCATTGTTAACGATGAAAATATTATTAATGATAGAAACGATGATAACTACTGGCATAATGAAGATGACGTTCATACTGAGGATGATGAAGATAATATAGCAGGGCCTTCGTTGATTACATCTTACTTTGCTCCCTGTAATGTCTCTACAAAAAAAGATTCAAATCCAAATGTAGTGCAAAAAAAAAATAAGCCCGCAAGCAGCTGGGTGTGGAAATATACTCGCCGTGATAAAGCAACAAAGGTCAAATATTGTGATGTTCGTATATATAACGATGACGGCACTTCTAAAAAATGTACAACAGTGTTTATGCCCAAAACATCAACAACTAATATAGCTGCACATTTGCACACTGAACATAAAATTTTTAAAACTCAAAAATGGGAAGCACAACCACCCCTACTATCGGCTACAACTCAAACGTCAACCTCTCAACAAACAATTGAAACCGTGATACAAAAGCACATAGAAAACGCTTTGCCCCTCCCTGAACAACAACAAAATCGTATTACTTATCGCCTTATCACTTGGATAGTTGAGGAAATGATGCCATTGAATTGCATTAACCATGATCGGTTTCGAGACTCTTGTTATGAAATTAATCGACGATTTGAAGTTTCCTGTACTAACACGATTAAAAATATAATCAAAGAATCAGTACTTTATATATATGCAATATTAAAGGAAATGATATCTCAAACGATAGTTTCTGTTTGCATTACTACTGATTTATGGACCCAAAACCATGTTCAATATATTGGCGTAATAGCACACTGGCTTTCTGAAAATTTTATAATGTACCAATCCTTAATCATGATCGAACATTTCGCTTATCCGCATACGGGAGATCAGATCGAAGATTTTTTGTGCAAAGCTCTTGCCGAATGGAATATATTTGACAAAGTTAATATGATAGTAACCGACAATGCATCATCAATGGTCAAAGCAATCAGACAATTAGGCACCACCCACCTTGGCTGTACAGCTCATACGATTCATCTTGCAGTTTCAGACGGTCTAAAGAAATGTGAAGCTTTGATCATACGTGCAAAATCATTAACCAATTTTTTGGTAAACCATGACAAACATCAATCGTTGTTTCAAAAAATTCAGCAAGAGATAATTGAAAAAAAAAGAAAATCAACATACTACTAATATGCGTATTTTAGAGCCCATATCAAGCGATACTGCTACTAGGTGGAATTCCACTTATCTTGTTCTCTAGCGACTTTTAGATCTTAAAGAATCAATTTTAGAATTGGCTCGAAGTTTGGTAAATAACCCTGACCATTCTATTCGTGCTAACGGTAATAATCTAAATGAAAAAATGCGTACAGATGAAGAATGGACAGGTAGTGATTCAAAATTAAAAGTGTTTACCGTATAAGCGCGAAATAACACTCATTTGCGCATTAATTAATTGACTTGTTCGTTGTTTTGGATATGCCCATGTGCGTTATTTCGAGATGGTCGTATGTTATTACTTACTATCAATGCTAGACGTAGTTTGCCCACTTCTTTACCTTTTTTAGGATTAAAATAAACCAAATAAATCTCTTCATAGTAAGAGAAAGGATAAGGAGAATTTGTTTTTTGCTTTACTATCTTTTATATCGAAAAAAACTTAAGTTAATTGAAAAAAAGATGCATTAGATAAATTTAAAAAGTAAACGTCTTATTTGACAAAATCAAAGGCAAAACGGATTTCTTAAATGAATTATTGAAGATTAGTGGGATGCTCTACCTAGTTTAGAAATAAGTTAAGTCTTTTGAATCCAATACAGTCAATCTTCCAATGTATTAGGAAAAGTGCACTTATGGAATGCGCACTTTTGGATCATCTGCGACAGAGGGACCTGAGTAAAAAAAAGTTCCATTATTATATATTATATTATGCAGATCAAATAATGTGCATTTATAGCACCATATCAGCCGATTTGATTTTTAGGGTCTTTTTTCGATAAATGGTTACATGGACTTTTGCTATTAAATGACATGAAGAATAACAAACGAAACATTCAATAAAAAAGCTTTTTAGCCTTTATATGAAATAGACAAGCAATAAATACTAAAAAAACAACTACACTAAGCCGTAAAAGAAAGCACTATCACTAGTTGTTGAAGTGCTTGAGTATTTTCAGGTAGTGAACGATCGGGTTGTCATTTGAATGATCGGTTGTATAATGGGTAAGGGCGAATCCGGAAGTAATTTTACAGAAAAACAGCCTTTTTAACCTACTTTTAGCTAATAATAAAACATGTAGATATTGCAATATTCTACACTTAATTATGACTTCAAAGTGAATTTAAAAGACCGATTTTTGTAAAAACTCTTCTTGTAATAAATTTTAACAGCAAATAATTCTCAATCATGATTGGCTAATTTTGGGGTCAAACCAAATCAGCCGATATGCTTATAGAAAGAGTGTATGTGAGGCGCACTCTTAGAAAAAAAAAGTAAAAAAGTAAAAAAGTGCACTTAAAGGGAGAAAGTGCATTTATGAAAAGTCACTATTTATCTTTCCAAAAATGATTATATGCTAATTCGAAATGCCCATGGGTGTTAATTCGAGACGCTTTAAAGGTTCCGATTTCAAAATAACGGCCATGAGCATTATTTAGTGCTTAAAACGGTATAATTACGGCAATCTGCTCTCTATTTTAAAACATAAAAAGCTAATTCTATTTTTTTTTGCTTATGCATAGGTCTGGACGAATTATGCCAAATTTTACGCCTATTTGCAAGAGCATTAACATTCGTATGAGGCCATCAATACCCAACTTTGAGTATAATATATCCAACAGTACGACACCTTTTCAAAAATTTAGATTAAAAAATTGGTTGGGATAGAATTAATTAATTGAGCATGTTTTTTTAGTTTTTTCAGATTTTTAAGAAACTGATGCGGCCTCAAATAGAGGACAACCTTACAAATACTTATGTTATTAAAATGCTCGAAAGTCTTCGCGAATCAATGGCATCTCGATGGAATGATCCAGAAATGGTCGGATGGCTTGCTTCATTTCTAAATTCTCATTTCAAGACATTATCAGCCGCCTCATCCACAACACAGCAAGAAGTACTTCGAGAGTTGTGTGAAAAAATTGAACTTTCTAATTATACAAATAACTTACCAACTACTCATAAAGCTTCAGATACTGAAATGTTTTCTTTTTTTGATAACGGAATCAATTCTTCATCCTTTTCTCCAATTGATACTGAATTTCAAATTTATCATTCAATTCTACAAATCCCTAAATATGATCCAAAGGACCCATGTTATGAGAAATATAATCCATTAAGCTGGTGGAACGAGCACAAAAGTGCCTTATCTCTCCTCGCAGAACAAGCCAGAATTTTCTTGGCATTCCCCCGACCTCTGTACCTTCTGAGTGACTCTTTTCCGACGCGAGTAATACTATAACAGAAAAACAGAATCGTTTAAGCACAGATATAGTCCATTATCTATTATTTTTAAAAGAGAATACAAAAATAATTAACATATATCCTGGCTTATAAATCATACTCAAGGATAGTTTTAGCATTAAAAAAAAAATAGATTTTTTTAGATTTTTTTTCTTTTAGTTTTATACTATTATGTACTTATAAATAAAAAAAGAGCTATCGCTATATTAGATATGCTCAATAAAAAATATATAGTTATTTGCATGTCTGGCCCCGAATTTACTAGTCAAAGATCAACTAGCTAATAAAAAAGTGTGGAAAACCAAAATTATTAACAATGCTCTAATGCTATTTATTGAGCGATTACCCAATCATATCTATTTTAAGTCACGTGAAAACAATTGACCAATTAGGATAATCGACTCTAACTTAGTCGGCTACTCCAATTTTTAAATATCAACTTGGTCAAGTCGATAAATTAGGATCGACTACAAACACTAAATCCATGGTGCGAATAGCAATTCTCTAAATATATTATTATGCAATATATATATAAATAATATCATATTGTATAATTTAATAAAAATACAAACTAAAAATAGTTAGATTTTATTATTTGTATTAAATAAGTGAGTATATAAAAGCCTGTTATTAGTCAGTACATAACTTTTTCAACCAAGTAGACATTTATTAAATGTTACTAATTGTAAAGTATAAAAGGTTGCATTGGTATATAGAGAATATTTAACTTTTTATTATAAAATAGAACGGGTGGCAATCAAATCGCCAACAATCACTTCACAGACATCAACCTACACCAACAATCATTTTACTGACAAGCTTTTTTTACTGACACAAAATTCGCCGACACTTGATTTACCGACAAGTTTCTTTTCACCGACAAGTTGATTTTACTGACACACACTTCACCGAAAGTTACATTTACTGACAAAATCAACTTACCGACAAGCTCATTTTACCGAAAATAGAATATACCGACAAGCTTATTCTACCGACAATACAATTTGTCGACAATACGATTTGCCAACAATACAATTGCTGACAATACAACTCGTTGACATATGAGACCACAGCAATGTAATAAACTACTAAGAATAATTACATATTATGCAATTTATTAATAATGACAATAAAAATTGCACATTTTATTAATGATGATAATAATAATTATTGTCACGACTGATGCTGAAGTTATGACCTATTTTGATATAAAATTTTAAAATTTTCTTTGGATGTTTGTTTTTTTCATCTTTGTCTTATAGAGTTAGGGTAGGGTTTGGGTATAGATTTCATATTTATAGAGTATATGTGGATTTTAGCAGGGCTTATAGTTTCAAATCGAGACCCTATAACTTCAGAATCAACTGTGATACTTAAGGCATCTGGCGAATTGTTTGTCGGCGAATTGTTTGTCAGTGAATTGTATTGTCAGTAGAATAATCTTGTGGTAAATTCTATTTTCGGTAAAATGAACTTGTCGGTAAGTTGATTTTGTCAGTAAATGTAACTATCGGTGAAGTGTGTATCGGTAAAATCAATGTGTTGGTGAAAACATGCTTGTTGGCAAATTGAGTGTCGGCGAGTTATTTGTCAGTAAAAAAAGCTTGTCGGTAAAATGGTTGTCGGTGTAGTATTATGTCTGTAAAGTGATTGTCAGTGAAATAATACGAATCCAAATAGAACATTAATTAATATCTTGTTCATAAGAATAGAGCTCTTATATCACAAGAATTCCTCCCAAAAAAAGCTTATAGTAGACTAAAAAGTACTATGCTAAATATAGAAACTAAAGGTAAAGCTAAAAGAAAAAAAAAATATAAACAAAAAGCTTTAAAACATGAAAATCCTCAAATGCAAAGATCATTAAATGAAAATCAAAATGCCTATTGAAAGAAAAAAAATCTTGACTAAACTTGCAAGAGATCATCAAGCTGAAGGTTTGGATATTCCTTTACTTGTTATGGAATTAAATATAGTTATTTCATCATTGGCAGAAAATAAAAGAAATAAATACATTATTTTTTTAATAATTATAGCAAATTTATACTATGTTAGTAATGTTAGTAATTTCTTTATTAAAATAGACTAAGTTTATTTCTTTATCATAGATAATAATATCATCTTCAATATTAGATAATTCTATCTGTATATTATATTTAGCATCATAACATACTGACTTTCTGTTTCTGGTTTTGCACAACTGTATTGCGCAGCTACTTATTATTTTTAATTTTGCTTTTTTTATATATTTATTTTACTAGAAGAAATCAAAAGAAAGAAGGGAATAGGTGTGGCGATATAGAGAAGCTGTCTGGTTGTTACCTCCCCAAGTGACAGGTCTAGAGTTCAAATTCCACTGGAGACGAATTGGAAAATAGGCTGTGCTACGGTAACATTTGTTCATTAATTAGTCGAGCATATTACCTGTAACCTTGGTACTACTATCTTGAATGGGAACATCAGTGCAGTTGTATAAGTTACAAGACAAATCCAAGGGACTGAAACAATTGAAACCCATTTGGCAAGCCCCAAGTAGGGAGGTAAATGTAAGGAAGATTCTCCACGGTGCTACAGAAGCCCTCTCAACCGGAAACCGGAGAACTGAACAGAACATACCCTATAGCAAAAGGGGACACCAACCTGGCCACCGAAGTCGTACCGAAGGAAAAGGACCTATGTTTCAGAAGTAGGTACCAAGAAAAGGGAGTCCATTAGCACATAGACTAGGCGGACCAATCCTTCTGGGCCAACCGGCTTGGTAGTTTGGAAGGGATCAGTATAAAGTTGGAGGTGTCAGATTGAGTACTAGGAATCAGAATAAACTCTGCAAGGGCAGACAAAACTGACTGATCAACAAGAAGTGGAAGCATAGAGGTGTGTATGTGTCAAAGCCCAACAGAGCTCTGAGTGCACCCATATGGGAGTCTTAGAACATTAAGAGGATCTGGACCACCAGTAACAGGTATAGCTGGTATAAGTGAATATAGTGGTAGATCGGGTTGGCCGAGCCTCATGATGCCATCCAACTATATCAGGGACTAGAAGCTTTAGCGAAACATGCCTGAATACTCGTCACTATAGCTGGAAGTACAGTCATTCACACATTTCTGAATTCAGAAATTAAATCCTGGGTTTCCAAGTTGCAGGAAAATCGGCTAGTTGCAGCAGTATGTAGACTTGAGATACTTACCCAATGTGGTAAAGGCAGCTGCATGGCTTGAGATACAAACTTTTGAGAAGTATGCTAGTAAGGAACTGGGTATACTAATTTGGAAGCAGAAAGTGCCTACCTGGAATTACATACACCAAATTGGAAGTAATGATATTAGGAAATATGGGTAAAGTGGTGGATATATAAATACTAATGGTTAGTTGGGAAAAAGGGATGTCCAAATCTAGGCTAGCTATATAAATGGGAGTGTAGTAGGCTCTGGTAGGTTTAGGTTATAGATAAATTAGTTCAAGTCTCATTACTTAGTAGATAGTATAATAATNTTGGGAAAAAGGGATGTCCAAAAAAAAAAACCAGGCTAGCTATATAAATGGGAGTATGGTAGGCTCTGGTAGGTTTAGGTTATAGATAAATTAGTTCAAGTCTCATTACTTAGTAGATAGTATAATAATTGTAAGCAATATATTGTAACAATTAATATACACTCAATAAAGTCCAGAGGCATAACCTCACATTAACATTAAAAAAAAAAAAAGAAAAAAGAAAAAGGTAATATTAACTAAAAATTAATTTTAAATAGCTCTGGGTTTTGTTTTTTTTATAATAGCTATCTACTTTGGTAAGGGTTTTAGGGGGCTTTTAGAAATCCGCTGATTTCTGAGGGATAGGAGTTAGCTGAAGTATCAGGTATAATTCCAGCCAAAAATTTATAATTCTGACCAAAGTTACAAATTTATTTTTGACCAAAATTATTTTTTTTAAGTTTATAGGCTAGATTCTATGGCCAGAATTTTAATATGAGTTATAGGGATATAATATTTATTACATGAATGAGGATACAACTAGCCACACATGCAATTTTGGTGCCTAATTTAAATAGTCTACTCAAAGGTTCTACACTAGCTGCTATACCTACAACCCAACTACGGGAATTGTCTATTTAAACCCTCTGGTTCACTCTCTTCCTATTACTACCTGATTCACTGCTCAATTGCAGATATTATAGGGCCCAACCCTTTTAGATAAATTATTAGCCTAAGGGCTACTTTACCCTCGCACTAAATGCTTACCATTATTCTTCTGTGTCCCATTCCACTTCGTAATATAAATTTAGTAACAAAGCTGCCTGCCTTTATTGGATTTATTCTAATTCTGGCCATCTATCTTCTTTTGGTAGTGCCTTTATAGAAGGACCCCGAAATATACATAGATAGGTAGGTTAATTATAGGGTTACTAAAAAAGAAAGATCTGTAAAAAACTTCAAAAAATAAGTAAAAAAAGTACTATAAATAGAAAAGATCTGCATGAAAAATCTCAAAAATAAGCAAACTCATATCTGACCTATCTATGTATATTTTGGGGTTCTATTATAGATCTTCACTATTACCTCCTAACTCAGACTTGCCAAACATTTTTATTTCTCCAGTTCTCTGAATTTTGCAGTATAACAATAATACTATTGTGCCGTAGCTTCTATTCAAGATAGTAGAACCAAGGTAACAGGTTTTTGCAACCCAACTGATCTGAGCCACATGGTTATTGAACACAGGTCTATTATTCAAAGTGTCAACAGTAGGATTCAAACTGTTGACCTGCCACTTGGGAATGACACTTTGACAACTTCTCTAAGGTGCTACATTCTTTTGACCAAAATTATAGATTTATTAATAATATTTAATAATAATAATTTTTAATCTACTGGGCCAATTTTGATGATTTAACTACCAAAATAATTTTTTCAATGAGAGGATTCTAGCAAGCCAAAAATAATTAAAATCTAATTAATAGATTTTAAGATTAGAATAGATTTATATTACTATAGAAGTTTTATACTAAACTTAAACTTAATTATAAGTTTGGTCTGGGCTGGTCCAAGGTTTGCAAACTAGTTTGAATTTGAATATACATATATGTATTTTTGGATACTAAACAAGTTTACTTAGAGTAAGAAGTATAAATTAAATAGTAAAATTTAGAAAATCATAGTATTTTGTATAATTTTATTAATAATATTATTAAAAATCTCATTTTATATAAATTTTACTAATTGATTATAACTTTTTGCACTAAGTAAACTTGTTCAGAACCAAAATACATCAAATCAGCATATTTTATTTTACTTTTTTTAAAATTTAAAGAAAAGAAACTTAATTTTAAAAATTTTTATCAAAAATTTAAAATTAAGTATATTTGTTGCATATTTTAAGAAAAATAAAATAAAATATACTAATATAATTATTTTTGGTGCTAAACAAGTTTACTTAAAGCACAAAATTTAAAATTAAGCATATTTATTGTATATTTTAAAAAAAATAAAATAAAATATACTAATATGATTATTTTTTGGTGCTAAGCATGTTTACTTAAAGCAAAAGTTGGTTTCAATTAGTAAAATTTAGAGAATAATAGAAATTTGTATAATTTTATTGATAAAATTATACAAATTTCTATTATTCTCTAAATTTTACTAATTGAAACCAACTTTTTGCTTTAAGTAAACTTGTTTAACACCAAAAAATATATTATTTTGGTATATTTTATTTTATTTTTTTTTAAAATTTGTATTAAAGATGCTTAATTTTGAATATTTGATAAAAATTTTCAAAATTAAGTATTTTTTTTCAAATTTTAAGAAAAGTAAAATAAAATATTACAATTTGATGTATTTTTGGTACTAAACAAGTTTACTTGGTACAATAAGTTATATGTTGTTATAGACTGATAGTTTATTATATTATATTATTATTTTATTATTTCATTTTTATTATTATATTTTATTATTATATTGTATTATATTATTATTTTGAAAAGTTAGATACTTAGAATAATTAATACCGCTTAAAATGCTTACATCGCTTATAATGCTTATACTGATTATAACGCTTATAACGATTATACTGCTTATCAGTAGTACGATTTGTCATACTTTTTTGGGCCATATTTATAAAATTATACAAAAAACATAAAAATTACTATAAACTTGTTAGCCAAGATTAATTTCAACCTACATATTAATTTAAAATTAAATTTTGCAAGTATATAGAGCAAAAGAAGAAGAATAAACTTACCTTTTCTGCCAAGTTATCGTTCTGCCATTTTGGTACAAAACGAAAATATAACTTCACCAAAAACAAATATTTAACGATTTTAAGACGATGAGTATATGTAAAATCATGCTCTGAACAACTTTACTTAAGCGACCAAAGTAGATTACCTTGTAAGAAAAATGTGTTACCTATGTACTAAAGTGAAATTTTTTGAGTTTTAAATATAAAACCCTTTTTTTTATCAGATAACCTACTTTGGGCGCTTAAGCAAAGTTGTTCAGCATGCAATATTACTTATATTTGAGATCAAAATGCATTTATTCGGCTATTTACTAGATGAAAAATGGGGTCTAAGTTAGAAAAAAAATTTTTTCTAAAAAAATTTTTTAGAAAAAAAATTTTTTCTAACTTCGACCCTATTTTTCACCTAGTAAATGGCTGCAAAAAATGCATTTTGACTTCAGGCACGAGTAAAATTGTATGCTAAACAACTTTGCTTAAGCGCCCAAAGTAGGTTATCTGATAAAAAAAAGGGTTTTATATTTAAAACTCAAAAAATTTCACTTTAGTAGAACCCGGACATCTCTCATATAGGTCATAACTGGATTTTGGCCAATTTTGACCTAATTTGCTAAAAACGACAAAATCTATTTATTTAAATAACTTTTGATCCAGTAATCAGAATTGAATAAACTTTTTTTTGTTAGATGCGCCTCACTGAGAGATTCATTTTAAAAAAATGTTCATTCAAATTGGACCACTGGATGCTAAGATAATTGCCAAAAACTGTTTTTTTTGCTTTTCAAATTTCAGGGGTTTTTGCTAAAATGCGTAATATATGACCTCTGTACTACATGTCTGGCTCTACTTTAGTACATAGGTAATACATTTTTCTTACAAGGTAATCTACTTTGGTTGCTTAAGTAAAGTTGTTTAGAGTATGATTTTACATATACTTATCATCTTAAAATTATTAAATATTTGTTTTTGGTGAAGTTATATTTTTGTTTTGTGCCAAAATGGCAAAACGATAACCTGGCAGAAAAGGTAAATTTATTTTTCTTTTTTTGCTCTATATAATTGCAAAATTTAATTTTAAATTAATATGTAGGTTGAAACTAATCTTTGCTAATAAGTTTATAGTAATTTTATATGTTTTTTTATATAATTTTATATATAAAAAATTTACACGTAACATATCGTGTAACTGTTATAATGCTTATACCACTTATACTGCTTATAACACTTATGACGCTTATGCTTATAACGCTTATAATGCTTATAGTGCTTATACCACTTATAATGCTTATACCATTTATAGCGCTTATATTGCTCTTGTAGATTATAGTATTTATTATTGTAAATCAATGCTTATAACGCTTATTCTAAAATGTATTTAAAGACACAGAATTTCTCTTAGTCAAATTAGACCAAGACACCCCACTTCTCCTTCTATTTATTATACATCTTGTACTGGGATTTCTTAGGAACAGAAACCTAAGGATAGCCCTATCTTAAATTATTAATAAAGAAACTATTTATTCAAGTTTATTATCAAGTAATAGTAAAATCGATAATTCCTCACTGAATACTATCATGAACTGCCCTTAGAGAAGAGTATAATGTCTTACAGACTCAGGAATTATACCTACCTCTGGGACACTGCTATAAACTGATAAAGAATCCCTGTAGCCGTGTCGTTGTAGTAAAGAAGGCCTCCCTACTATAACATTTGGTGCCTTCTGGCAAAAATATTAAAAATAATCAGAAACCATTTAAAACATTTGGATATTATTGAAAATAACTGGAAATAATTAAAACAGTGAAAATTATCTTCCATTATGGTATTCTTCTTTAGAAACAAAATATCAAATGGATATTATTTTTGGAAAAAGAAGCAACATAAAAGATTCTCAAAACAAAAGCAACAACAAGAAAAACAACAACTTTATCAACAATAGAATGGAATAGTGAAGTCAATTTCTAGTCCTTTAATAGAAAACAACTATTATTTTTCACTTGAAACATGGACACTTGTAATCCAACTTTGTAGTATAATAACTAAACTTCTTGTTTAAACAAATTAATACTTTTTTTACTCTCTTAAAAATTATTATGGATTCTTCTTTTTGGATAACTAGTTTTGAAATTATTCTAAAATAGAATAATAATGGATATTTTATTTTATCTTTTGAAAACACAGTAGTATATAGATACAGAATTTTTGTAAACAATATCATTTTTGAATCCAATTCTTGTTGAGTTAAGGCAAAGGCTTAAAATATTATTTTTTTATTTATTGAAAGGAAACCAATTCTAATGGAATTGAGGCAAAGGCTTAAAATATTATTTATTGAAGAAAACCAATTTTAATTAAATTGAGGCAAGAAATGCTTGAACGAATTAATACACTTTTATATTTTTAGGACACTCAACTAGATTTATACTTTATTTCGATAAACCCAAGGTTCTAAATGCTGAAACCCTAAATTAGGAAGTTAACGGTATTCCATAACGTATATGCTATCGCAAAGTAAAGCAACAAATTTCACCTATTTCCTAATTTTTAGTGAACAATGATAAAATATATGCTATAGCGAAACAGTTTCTTTATTTATGCACATACATTTGTTCTTACCTACTACCCGAACCTACCTCTAATTACAGACTACAAAAACCCATCCATTCGAAACCCTATTCTAACTATTCAACACCTCCAAATCCTACACCTAATTCCCAAATCCTAGTCCCAAATCTAATCCAAAACAACTATTCCTAATTACACAATCCTCGAATTATCAAATTAAATCTAATCATCCATTTCACTCTCTTGGTCCTATTCTAAATTCTAACGCAAGACCTCCAACTACCTAAAACTCGTCTTCCACTACTTTAAACCTGACTCTATTTAATCAAAGGAAGAACTATATGAACCTACGATTATATGTATATACACCGAACCTCAAATTGTTTATCTAAAAGGACCCCGTCAAACGACTGAGCCGTATATGTTTTGCCAAATTTAATCCACCAATACCTTTGATCTAAACAAGAAAAAGTCGATTGAAGAGTCCAAATTCGAAAACTACCAATGTCCTGCCAAAGGAAGCTAGTTGCTTCGAGTCTCTATCTCTGAAACAGGAAAAAATATAATTAATTAGTCAAAAAAAAACCAAACAAACAAACAAACAAACAAATAATAAATAAATACTTAGCTAACACCGGAATGGACCACAAAAAAGATAAAGATCTCATCAAGGACCGAAAAGCCAGACATGAGAAACAAGATTTAAATCAAGACCCAGAGAAGTTCCCGATCCAAATAATTACAAGACCCAGAGAAGCGCCTTGATGGTTAGGCCCCCAACTTTTCGAATATAAACAAATTCCCTGAACCAAAGTTATCGAATAATCATCTAGATAACAAGAATCAAGCTCAGAATCCAAAATTAAGAAAAAACCAACTCAAGCTCCAATAAAGAACAAGACCGGGACCAACGTAATAAATGGACGCCCAAGACCTTACAGAACATACTTGGCCCTACATCAATACATATACAAGACAAGACTTTATCAACAACAAAAAATCAGACCCAAGATATCAAAAAAAAAATAATAAAAAAATAAAAAAAAAATAAAAAATAAAAATAAATAAATAAAAGTTATACCTATACAAATCCTGTTATACCTCTGCAAAAGCCTACGAAAAGAAAAAGTAAACTACAGTGCAACTGAACTAGAATGTGCTACTGTGGTATGAGCAATCGAACATTTTCATAAATATTTAGCCGCTACCAAGTTTATCTTAGTTACAGACCATTCAGCATTGAAATGGCTACGCCTACTGAACCTAAAGGAAGGATTGGAAGATGGATTCTGAAACTCCAACCTTATATATATATATAACTTTGAAATCCTTTACAAAGCTAGAAGGATCCACTCTAATGTTGATGCTCTATCACGCCTACTTACCCAGACAATTAAATCATCCAAATCATGAATTTGAATCGATATAACCAACTTTATGATTACTTAGAATCAGACAAATTACAGATGAATTTACAGACTATGAAAAGAAACAATTAATCAACCAGGCTAGATATTTTGAAATTAGATATAATCTCTTATATAAAAAGAACCAAAAAGATCCAAAACACCTCTTTCGAGTTATTAAATAGACAGAAGTAGAACTGATCCTATATATGATGCATAAACACCCTACTGCTGGACATTTGGGAACTGATACTATATACTATAAAATAGCTGAATGATATTATTGGGATCAAATGTATCGAGACGTCCAAGAATATGTAAAGACTTATGAGATATGTCAAAAGAGACTTAAAGGATGCAGAAAAGAACCTCTTCATCCTATCCAAATAGGACATGCTTTTGAGAGGATTGGAATTGATCTCTCAAACCCTTACCAATAACCACTCGAACCAATCGATATATTATCATTGCTACTGACTACCTAACAAGATAGCCAGAAGCAAAAGCTGTACCTATAGATGGCAATAAAATTATAGTAGCAATTTCTACATTCAGCAGTAGAAATTGTTGAAATAATTTTACCAAAAATTTTTAAGATTGAAATGCTGAATTAAATTTCAATTGTTGAAATTAATTTACACACAAAAATTAAATCAATGGTTGAATTAAATCAACCATTGAAATTAAATCAATAGTTGAAATTAATCAATGGTTAAAATTAAATCATTTGTTGAAATTAAATCAACTGTTGAAATTAAAATTAACAGTTTAAGGGTTCTCAAGCATTTCTCTCAAAGTAATTAGTAAATTAAAGAGATCATGCACTAGTACTACAATTAATTAAAGTAATACTAATAGCAATTTTGTCAAAAGTTTTTGTTGCAAAACACAGTTATTAAATTTTAGTACAACTATTATAGTTTCTAATCATCTTTTTTAGTCATTGCAATAATAAAATCGATTGGCTGAATAATTTATTTTTCACCAATTAAAATTCTATATGCCAAGTCTGAAAGTTATAATCTAAATGCTCAAAGTTTTATTTTTTTTGTTATACTAAGATATCTAGAGTTATGGCCCAAATTTTTTTTTTAAACCTCAATATTACTAAGTTGTTTTTACTTTATTTGGAATCAAAACGCAAACTCCCAAATCTTTTATTTAACTTATATTAATTAAGTTTGGAATTAGGCTTTCTATTTTATTTGGGACCAAAAATTCATAAGGTAGCTGCACAATGCTGTTGACAAGCTTAACAAAAGTTCAGTATGATACTTGATTTACTACAAATCAACATATAATACTGTATGCAGTTAAGGCTGATTTGGTACTATCATGATAAAACAATTGTTAAATTGTGATAACATTCTTGATCATAACTTGCTCATTAAGATATTAGTATATTATATTATAAGTTTTAAAAATGAATGTTTTAACAGTTTATTAATACTAACTAATAAATTATTTATATCCTAGCCTATATATGTACAGCATTATATAATATAATTAATCAAGTATAAAATTTAATAATATATTGTATTTATTCAATATTTTATAATTAAAAGTTAAATTTGTATAAAAATTAACTTTAATCATTTAATTGTATCTAAAAGTTTAACTTTTTCAAGTGTTATAATGAAATGCAGTTTAAGAAGCATTTTGTTTTTTTTTTTT
>QKWP01001724.1:0-29465 GCA_003550325.1 Gigaspora rosea | reverse complement strand
TGTGGCTCAAGATCGGTTGGGTAAAAATACCTGTAATCTTGGTTACACCATCTTGAATGGAAGCTTCTGAGCGAATTGGTGTATTGTTATACTGACAAATTCAGGAAACTGGAAAAACAGAAACCCCTTGGCAAATCCCGAGTAAGGAGGTAGACAGACGGCTACGATGGTGCTACCAGAAGAAGTGGGTGCCGGGCCAGACGACGAACCTTACGAGGGTTGTTGTAGGTGATATTAGAGGTTCACAGAAATCTGGACTGCGAGTATATGGGTAAAGCCATAGCATCGATCACCAAAAGAAACCGTACAATTAATTGTGTGGGACATGTATCGTTCTGGTAAAATTCTATGTCAAACCGGTTTGTTTGGCATAGTGCAGCAGGTTGTACCTGGGAATTCACCCAAAAGAGGTGTCATGCCGAGTAATGTTGGAGGTTAAGTATTAGGGGATTGATGGGCTTAGTGGATAATCAGAGGATTTAAATTAGGCAATTCCCGTAGTTGGTTTGCAGGTATGGTAGCTAGTGTGGAACCTTAGGGTGGACCACTTAAATTAGACACCAAAAGTGTACGTGTGGCTAGTTGTATTCTCGTTACTGCTGTATAAGTACATCATATCTTAAGAATGCTAATAAACACTTGTCGGCGAGACTGCCTAAGTTTAAAAAAATATATATATATATATATCAATAGACAAAAACAGTAATATCAGAAATAAATTAAAAAAAATGAGGCATAACTTAAACTTGAAATACTTAAAATAATCCTTTGAAAGGGATAATCATATATTAAACTGGTTTAATATAAAATGCAAATCGGACCACAATGTCATGTGAAAATATAACTAATCAAAGAACAGTTTTTGTTCATATCATTTCACTCCTCAGATAACATACACTACATTGCACTTTGTTTTTGGTATAGCCAAATTAATTTTAATGATTAAATTATTTCAACAGTTGAATTAATTTTGACGGTTAATTTAATTTCAACCGTTGAATTAATTTTGACTATTAAATTAATTTCAACTGTTGAAAATAATTTTAGTTTCAACAGTTGAATTTAATTTTTAACCGTTAAAATTTACAAAATAAAATTTAATTTCACCACCATCTATAGCTGTACCGGATGCTGGAGCTAATACTTTCGCTCAATTTATTTTTGAAGAAATTATCTGTAGACATGGAACCCCAAAGAATATACTCTCTGATCAAGGAAGAAACTTTATTAGCAAAACTATATGGATATTATGTGAAAAGTTTCTTATTAAATATAAATTCTCTTCAATATACCACCCACAGACAAATTGAATGGTTGAAAGACTTAATCGAACATTATGTGAATCTCTTGCAAAAGTAAAAGAAACAGATGATTGGGATTTATACATACCTGCTGTTCTCTTAGCTTATCGAACAAAGAGACATGCTACTACTGGATATACTCCATTCCAGTTAGTTTATAGTAGACAAGCCACACTACCCATAGAAGCTCTTATTCCTATATATTCTAAAGAAAACGAAGATACAGAAATAAATATACAAGATAGTATATTACAACGAGCTTATGAATTAATAGAAAAATTACCAACCATACAAGAAAAAGCCCGGGAAAATACTAGAAAATCACAAGAGAAACAGAAAAAGTACTTTGATAAAAAGATAAGAGCTAAACCCTTCGAAATTGAAGAAAAAGTATAGATACAACGAAAAGAAATAAAAATGTCTCGCTCTGCTAAATTTGAGGATAAAAGAATTGGACCCTTTCAATAGTGCTTATAAATTTCGAGATATGAAAGAAAAACCTTACAGAAATATTATAATAGCAATAGACTTGCTAAATATTATGAGAAACAGACATGGGAACCTATAATTGTAATAGGAAATTAGAAATTTCTGGAAGAAATTTATTGTGAAAGGGAGTGACATTTGTGTAAAACTTTGTACACAGCCCTATGAAAACCATTGTATTATACTAACATTTATATAATTATACTCTGATTGAAATTTCCCTAAAATATTATCAAAACCCCCAAAATGGAATCTACTACTTTACAACCCAATACTATACTCACTCTTCGAAACTTTCTTTCTATTTTGAGACAAGACCCTGCTACCCAATACAATTTAGGAATTTTTAGTCAAAATGTAATCCTATGGGACGATCAAAATCCAGAACAAGTAATTGATGTTACCCCAAAAGAAGAAACAGAACCCCTTGTCAACTTAATGAATTACTGCGACCATTTAATGAAGACATAGAAGCTCTCTTATCTGAAGAACCAGTTGAGAAACTCAAGGTGATAATACCAATGTTAAAAGACTTGACTCAGACTCTTAACCCTCAAAAGTAGAGCTGTAAATATTTAGAAGGTCCAAGGTAGTACGTCACTCTTCATGTCATATAAAATTTATATATAATCATATTAAACGTCACATCACATACGTTACGTCAAACGTCATTGTATATGTTCATTGATATTCTAATGTCTGTAGCTCTACTCAAAAGACCACTCGAACAAATCCTTTTCTTCGAAAAACTTGGACTATACAAGTTGATAAAATCTTACAAGACTTATCCAAGTTTAAACAATCTCGATGAGGACAAAGACAGGCTATTGAAGCCCATTATTATTTAGGAACTATAATAGAGAAACAGACTGAACATAGAGCCCAGATTAGGGAACAAAGTCGAAAAGTAAAAGAGACCGAAAAACCCAAGACATTTGGAAAGGAGCTCAGAGAATCAGAAAAATCTTTATGATTTGTCCCAAGGACCTAATGTACCAAACTAATTACCTTTTTGTAACTCAAGTGATTAAATTGAAAGATAAAGCTTATACAATTCTATTAGAAGAATTAGAGAAGAAATTTACAGAGTAAATTTTCTTAAGGGGATGGAAATGTTATAGAATGATGGTTTATTATATTATCTTATTATTTTATTATTTTATTTTTATTATTATATTTTATTATTATATTGTATTATATTATTATCTTGAGAAGTTAGAGACTTAGAATAATTAATACCGCTTATAACGCTTACATCACTTATAATGCTTATACTGATTATTACGCTTATAACGATTATACCACTTATAACGCTTATAGCGCTTATACCACTTATAACGCTTATAATGCTTATAGTGCTTATAATGCTTATGACGCTTATAGCGCTTATACCACTTATAATGCTTATACCGTTTATAATGCTTATGTTTTTTTTTTTATGTCAAAGTTCCCACTCTGGGTGAGAGTTTATTTAATCAAGCCTGTAGATCAAGGGTGCCTCTTTGGGCAGCCCCACAATTGTTACATTTAATGAGAGTACAACTAGCCACATGTACAACTTTTGGTTGTTTAATTGAAGTAGTCCGCCTGAAGGTTCTACACTAGTTGCCATACCTACAACCCAACTAGGGGATTGCCTATTTAAACCCCCTGGTCCAACGCTTCGCATGTCAATTTTACTTGTGTTACTGGTACAGCCCTCTGATACATTAGTCAGTTGAAGACAGTCCTGGATGCTAACTACATCCTCTTTATCCTTGCGGTACACTTGGTAGAGCAGTCCCTGTCCCACACAGGTATTACCTACACTTCGGTAACTTACGCACTCACCGAGGCAAGCAACTTACAGTCAGGGGATACTCTGCAACCGTTACCATTACCTACTTCTGCCCTTATAAGGTTCGCTCCAACCCTGGAACCTACCATACTTTCCTACCGGTCTTTCACCAATTTTCTAGACTTCCAATCCAGTTGGCCTGGAAGGGTTGATCTACTCGGCATTAGGCGCTATTATGGTTTTTCTCCCCTGGTTCCCAATTCCTTAACATGGGTCCCTTTCCTCCAGTGCGACTCTGGCGGCCAGGTTGGTAGACCTTGTCCCCAAGGACGACGTCTGGTTCTCCGGTTTCGGTCCAATATTCCAGTTTTGGTAGCACCGTCAAAGATCAGAGCTACCTCCTTACTTGGGACTTGCCAAATGGGTTTCTGTTTTTCCAGTTCCTTGGATTTGTCTGTGTTATAAGACACAACTTCACCCGAAAGCTCCCATTCAAGATGGTAACCAAGGACTATAGGTGATGTACCCAACCAATCGACATATAATGCTTATGTTGCTTTTGTAGATTATAGTATTTATTATTGTAAATTAATGCTTATAACACTTATTCTAAAATGTATTTAAAGACACAGAATTTCCCTTAGTCAAATTAGACCAAGACACCTCACTTCTCCTTCTATTTATTATACATCTTGTACTGGGATTTCTTAGGAACAAAAACCTAAGGATAGCCCTATCTTAGATTATTAATAAAGAAACTATTTATCTTAACAACACCAAGTTTATTATCAAGTAATAGTAAAATCGATAATTCCTCATTGAATACCATCACGGACTGCCCTTAGAGAAGAGTATAATTTCTTACAGACTAAGGAATTGAACCTACCTCTTGGACACTACTATAAACTGATAAAGGATCCCTGTAGTCATGACATTGTTATAGTAAGGAGTAAAGAAGGCCTCCCTACTGTAACAATGTAAAATGAGATTTTTAATAATTTTATTAATAAAATTATATAAAATATTATTATTCTCTAAATTTTGCTAATTGATACTAACTTTTAGCTCTAAATAAACTTGTTTAGGATCAAAAAATACATTACATTGATATATTTTATTTTATTCTTTTTAAAAGTTGTATTGAAATTTTTAATTTTGAAATTTTGATAAAAATTTTCAAAATTAAGTATCTTTTCTTTAAATTTTAAGAAAAGTAAAATAAAATATGCCAATTTTATATATTTATTTGTGTTGGACAAGTTTACTTATACAAAAAGTTATAATCAATTAGTAAAATTTTATGTAAAATAAGATTTTTAATAAATTTATTAATAAAATTATACAAAATACTATAATTTTTAAACTTTACTAATTAATATATACTTCTTACCCTAAGTAAACTTGTTTAGTATCCAAAAATATATATATGTGTATTCAAAATCAAACTAGCTTGCAAACCTTGAACTAGCCTAGACCAAAATTATAATTGAGTTTAAGGTTAGTATTATAAAACTTTTAATCTATTTCAATTTTAAAATTCAGTAATTAAACTTTAATAATTTTGGGCTTGTTAGAATCCTCTTATTGAGAGAATTATTTTGGTAGTTAAATTATCAGATTTGATCCAATAAATCAAAAGTTATTTACTATTAAATATTATATCTAACTTTTTAATAATTACATAATCTGCTTGGCTAATTGGGGTATCAAATGGAGGTGAGAGTAAATGGTGGAGTAGACTCATAGTAAAAAAAAATCAGCTGATTTCTAGAAACCTCTTTATTAAATATTATATAATATTTGTTATATTGACAAGCGTACAACTAGCCATACATGTACTTTTGGTGCCTAATAAAAATAGTTCGCTCCAAGATTCTATACTAGCTACCATACCTGCAGACCAACAATAGGTTCTGCCTATTTAAACCCTCTAAGCCTACTATTTATATACCTATTAACCAAATTTTATTAGTAGTTTTTTGGGTTATTTTCAGGACTACTTTACTCTTATAGAAATTGCTGCTATACTGAATATAGTCCCATATCATATATTTAGATAGTCTTCAGTAATGTATGCATTTACTGATGCTTATACTTGGAATTAGGACAAATTCTCAAACTCTATTATTTCTACATTGCCTATAAGGTCCATTCTAATTCTAGCACTAATCTTATTTTAGTAGTGCTATTAAATCTTGAATCTACCTTTTTATTTGAAACTTTCTAAATAGGTTTTTATTTTTTCAACTTCTTAAATTTGATAGTATAACAAACATCAATTGTACCTAAAAGCTTTTATTCAAGATGGTAGAACCAAGATTACAGGAATTTTTACCCAACCAATTTGAGCTACAGTTACTAGAACACAGATTTATTTTTAAAATATTGCTAGGAGGATTCAAACTTTTGATTTGCTGCTTGGGAGTAGTAACCTGACTACTTCTTTAAGCCTCTACACCCTTCTGGGTTTTGGTTTGTATTTGTAAATTAATATATAATTATAGCTAATTTATGTTTCTATGAATATTGTCACATTTTTAATAGCAAAATTATTTATAGTAAATTATAGTATTGTAAAATTTGCAACTATAATTCTATTCAAAATGTATATTATAGTAGCAAGTTTATAGTCTATCACAACTTTAACTACATACTGTGTATCACCATAGTTGTTTGCAATTTTTTGTACCAAATTTTTTACAATAAGTTATAATAGAATAATTTTAATATACAGTTGTCTCTCTCTAATCTGAACCTCTCTAAACCAAACACTATTAAACTTTCTCTAAACTAAACAAAATCTTCTAGAACATTGTAAATTTTATTATAAAGTTCGGATAAGCCATATATAACCTTTTGAAAACAGAAATTTTCAAATTTTTATATAGTAAAAAAAGCAGTCCTGGCAGTTCAGATTAGAAGGAGTTGACTGTATAGAGAACATCAATAGAAAAGAAACAAATCATTTTTAGTAACTTTTTTTAAAATTTTAAATTAAAATATTTTGACAATTACCAAATCAACTTTACTAAATTTTTTTGCTTTAAATATATAACTATAAAAAATTAAAATAAAAAAATTTTGATTAAATTTGGTTAAGTAGTTGTTAAGTTAAAGTTGAAAATTTTTACTTAAAAAAGATTTGTCCCTTTTCTATTGATGTCCCTATATATCTAATATAGTATACCATGCATTAGTAATACAACTTAACCTTATATTATACCATTAAGATAGCTAATAAACTTAATAGAATTTTTATAGTAAATCAAATAAAAATTATAACAATTTTAATACAATTTAACTTATAGCTAATACAGTATAGTTATTGCTAATAAAATGATAAAATTATAAGAATTAAAGACCTTAAATTCATTTAAGAATGTCCAGAGTTTGTTACTTTTGATGATTTAAGCTTGAGTTAATTAATTCTTTAAAGGACGAATTTATTTGTAACAGCCTGTTACACACTTATTTGTAACAGCTTTATTTATAACTCAAAATTTTACTATGATAACCCTATTTCACTTCTAACAAAAAATGATCCTCTCGCAATTCTGTATTAATCTTAACTCTAACCCTAATTTTAACTCTACTTTAACATTAATATGGCCTTATTGGCTGTTACAAATAAGCATGTAACAGGCTGTTACAAATAGAATTTTTCTTTTTTAAAAATATAAAAAAAAATTTAATATATACGAATACATTTACTATAATTTATATTATTTAATTCTAAATTTGTATGCTTTAATATTTTTGATTAGATTAGATCTAAAATATGATCTAAAACATGATTTAAATAACAGTTAGCAAAAATGACTTTGATTATAATTAATAGTTTCACAATAATCTATTACTACAAATTAATAATTATTGTCACAAATCATAATTTAAAATGAATTCTATATTTTCTACTTAACCAGCTAACCTTCTAAAACCAACAAATACTTGCTTATTATAACTTTACTTTAAAATAAACCCTAAGCCCTAACTCTAAAAAATGTACTTCAAAAAAAATTTAATTTTTGAGATTTTATATTATAATTACATTTTAATTTAGATTTTATTTTAATTTGCTACAATTATAATAATTAAAAATAAATTTGTAATTTATATATCAAATAGTGAAATTATATAGTAATATATAAAGAAAATCAAATATTGTTTATTCAAATTCAGAAATCTGGTACTGTTAAAGCAATAACAGATTTTTAACTAAGCTAACCTTTTTCTTTGACTAACAGACATTGTAAAGCACATTTTTGCAATTCTAATAGTGGTAAAATCATTAAAAAATTGGTTAGTAAATCACAAAAAATTATTAAAAAACATTTTGCAACCATATAAAGTTTCTATATAAACAATATTATTGTTTATATAAAAACTCTATAGTTGCAAAATGGGTTGATAGTACCAGATTCCTGAAATTTGAATAAACAATAATTGATTTTTTCCAATTTTACTATATATAAGGGTCAGTTAAAGTAGTGTTAACTCAATATATGATCTATATATTGCATAAATTGGATTCTTGATATATATATATATATAAAACCTTCTAACTGCATCAAAAAGGTAACTCTAACTCTAACTAAATTTCACTCTGCTTTAACTGACTCTTATATATATAATATAGAACATGAATTAATTAATAATCAGTTGAATTCTAAGTTTGACATTTTAGTATTTTTGATTGAATCAGGTCTAAAAATGTGATCTGAAATGGTAGATAGCCAAAAATAATAAATCACTACATTTGGTCATAATTGAAATTTTATATTAGAAGACTAATACAGTGTAACCCCGCAATAATCACATTCGCATTAGTCACAATCTCGCTATAGTAACCTTAATTTTTCTATTTAATTATATATACTATCCCTTAGTTTGTACTACTTCACAGGCAAATTTGCCTATAAACTTACTATAAATATACCTCTGATCTATTTTTTTAATCATTTAAAATATTTAAATAAAATTTGGTATTATAATATTTAATAACAAGGATTATATTTTTGAATTATTTAAATTTATATTATAAGACAAAAAGTTTATGTTGCTTATAAGCTGAAAATATTAAATTTTAAAGAAATTTTTTAACCAAAAAAATATTTTACAATATCTTGGTGAATTCTTTAAATATTGGTTTTAAAAATATAGTTTCTAATACAATATTGTAGTTTATATAAAGGATGACAACTTTCATTATTTGACTTTATATGATTTACTTGTAAAAATTAAGACTTGTATTAGAAGTGAAAATTTTTTTTATAGACGGGAACATATAAAATTTGAGAAAACCTAAAGAAAAAATTCTATAGTAAAAGTTCCAAAACAAAAACTTTAAACTTTTATTACACCAAAGTTTTTTAATAATTTTAAAAAAATTTTATAATAAAGTTGATAAAACAGAACTAATATTATAATTTTTACTTAGAAAGTATATAGCTAAAATTAATATTTAAGGTTTTATTTAAAAAATTTAAAATTTTAAAATTTTCGCAGGCAAATATGCCTGCATAACAAAGCAAGGGATATATAAATTTTAGCTCACATTAGTCACAATCTCGCAATAGGCACATAGAAAATCTGATTTTGGCACGTGACTATTGCGAGGTTTGACTGTATTATAAAAAAATTATTGCACTTTGCTATTTATGATTTGATACTTCCAAAAACTATGAACTGTAAGAAAATTTAAAATAGGTGATCAGTTATAATGATACTATTTAATTTAAATCTGCTATAATTATTTATATAATAATATTGTAATAGAATTGTTATAATTTGAAATTGATCTATTACTATGAATTAATAATTATTTATTATCTATAATATTTATATTTATTTTTTTTAAAAATTAACTTTTGATCATTATGTGCTCTTTGTATCTTTGAAATAAATTAATTAATAACAAATAGACATTATAAGCACATAGTAACTTTGAAATTAACTATAAATAATGTTAATAACATGCATTAGTAAGTCATATATTGTGTATTACCAGAATGGTAAGGTTAATAACAATAACTTATAATAGAAACTATAATGATTTTAGCACAACTAGCTCAATCCTAACTACTGTAATTATTAGAATAACAAACAAGGTTTGCATAAGAATTTTTAAAGTAATTCTTGATAGAAATTACAATAATTTAGATATAAACTCAACTTTAAAACATATTATCTGTTGGATAAGTTTGTAACCGAATTTTTTATAATAATTCATAATCAAAATTATGATACTTTAATACAAATTAATTCACCTTTTAGCCATTACTGTTATAAACCACAGTGTCTTATTCTATAATCATATGCAGCATGTTACTGGAAAAATAACTAAGATTTGTAATAAAATTTTACAGCAACTAATAATGCCCTTAATACAAATTGACCCAATTTTAGCTGCATACTGTGGTCACTGAATAGTGAAGGGATTTTGTAACAGGATTTTTACAGCAATTCATAATAGAAATCACAATTTCAATGCAAAATTAACAACTTTAATAATGTATTGTTTATCAAGTAAGTTTGTAACAGAATTTTTTTAGCTCATATAGATTCTTGATAATCTTGATACAACTAACTCACCTTTTATTGTTACTGGAATAGCATGCAAGTTTTGTAACAGAATTTTTACAACAGTTTGCAATAGAAATCACAACATTTTATTTCAATATAAACTATCTCAACTTTATCTATTTTATATTATTAGAAAAATGAGTAAGTTTTGTAGCAATTTTTTTACAATAACATAATAATTTTAATGTAACTAACTTATAACTACATACTAAGATCACTTGGTGGCAAATAAGTCCTATGTACAACAACTATTTTAGCAACACATTATGTGCCAAGTAAGTTTTGTAATAGAATTTTTTATAGTAACATGATAGAAATTCCAACCCAAATTAACTTACCTTTGTTATATATTGAAGTCTATAGGATAATAAGCATACTCTGTAACAAAATCTAATGTTGGAATTATAATTTCCATGCAAACTAACATAATTTTGAACAATGTGATCACGTTAGCAAGTCATCAGCAGAATTTTTATAGTAATCCATGATAGAGATAGCAATAATCCTAATTTGATTTATTGCAACCGTGACGAAGGCAGGCAGAATTCTAGTAAGTAAAAAAAACTTACACAAATTTGCTATAGAACTATATACACTAAATTCTATCCTAATATTTTGATACACAAAAATTATATAGCTCGTTGCATTTGCTGATGCGTTTCTTGTTAAGATTTTACATTAACTAGTTTTGACTTTCTTATGACAAAGCTAATTAAAATTTTTTCAGCATAAGAAAAATAAAGCTGATTCCGAACTTTACCCATAATTTTTTCAAACCATATATAATCTTAAAAGGTCTCGAATCATCTAATCAAGTTTACTCATAAATTTACGTTCCTGGTTTCGCGTGACAGTGTCGCGTAGCTACCTTATAATACTTTCTAAAATAGAAATAAATATAGCGCACCAAAAAGTTGAACGGAGTCATCCCTCCGCATTACATGTGATCGTACTGTTATGAGAAAGTGATAAAGTGAAGCACTACTTCCATCATGTATCTTCATAATGTATAATAAAGTAACCCGAGCGAGATAATACCGAGAATTTGATATTAGATATTTAATTGATGCGGTGCAATCATTCCTTATAAAGATAAATAAGTAGCAAAATTATCGGCTTAATATGATAAAGCACTTACTGTTTACGCTCATGTGCATTATTTTAGGAATGACATCCATCTATGCGCGTTCTGCAAGTTTTGATCAATAAAATATACAGTAAATTTTTATTGAAGTCACTAATTAAGGAAATATTACTACCTATTTATGCTTCGTCTCCATAAGGAGTGAATGTGATGGTTAGACTTCTTGTACCGTACCCACTCGTCTGACCTGTGTAAATCGCTTGAAAATAAAATTCATAGCTTAGAAATAACATTCTGCAGGTAGGCGTTATTGTGAGAAAATATGGTATTTAGTCCCTACTATTCTCGGGACACGTCCAAATGCCGTGCTTATTGTTTTTGCATAAAATATTATTTTTATATTCCATTTTATACTGAGTCTTATACACAAATCCTTGTTAAAGTGATCTTTTATCAGATTCCTAATATGGCCTATAACTCTAGTTTTAAATAGTGTAAATCATTGGGTACATCGATGTACCCTCTCTCGATTTGGAAATTAAACTTTTATCCAATCAGTGTTCATCTCAAATTTACACTTTGTGTGGGGTTCATAGATACAATTATACCTTATAAATAGTGATGTGATCCGTTGATCGACCCGTATTTTTGTTTAATCCGTATCATCCGTACGCGTTTTGCAGATCAACTACATGAACTACAGTTTACTGTTAACTATTCGAACTATAGGTTAACTGTAGTTATTCACAATCTACAGATAACTATAATTAACTGTAAAAACTATAATTAACTATAGTTAACTATAATTAACTATTGATACTGTACAGATTGTAGTTAACTATTAAATTTGGTTAAGTAGTGCAGATTGACGTCATTTGTTCGATAAATATAAATAGCTGAATACCAATATTAATACGTGTAATTCTGAAAATATGATTATAAATTTCGAATAATTCATATCAATTCTGTGATTCGACAGGATCGAATGTCCAGCCTCTTTGATATAACATCTTACAACATATTTCTTTGCATAACTCAAAATCCTTGTATTCATCTCAACCATTTTCGTAGTATCAGCAGAATTAAATAATGAGAAAGTAATACCCTTTCTAACTGCTTGACTGAAACATCTCACTATTTGTGTAATCTGCATAATCTGTATGCATGTTGTGTATCAACTATTCGAACTATAGTTAACCGTAGTTAACTGTAGTTGACTATTAAAACTATACAGCAAACTTTATAGCTTTGTAAATCGAATATGCGGATTGCAGATCAATCCGTATAGATACGGATATATACCAGTACGATCACATGAAATGTGGAGGGATGGTTCCGTTCAACTTTTTGGTGGCCTATATTTTTTCCTGATTTAGAAGGTATTATGGTTATCTCCTTTTTTCCTTTTACGGTATATTTCAAGATGATGAAAATATACGTTTTTGATGTCGCTTATGCTATTCTTTAAAAAATCCTATTTAAGTAGGAGTAATAATTTCGTTTGTTCATTTTTGGAAAGAATTATATGATTTTCAAATTTTAATACGTATGATGATCATTGTCACTTGTCATTTAAAGTAAGGACGTTTCAAATGTTGATCATTATTGCGACATTTTTTATCATCTTTAATAGGTAATTATTACACATTCTCGAATGATTGTTAAATCTATAATTTTCCTGACTAATATCGTAACGACTAGTAAATTTTAAAAAATGTAGCCTTTAAAATGATTTTGATTGGTCATATCTACTAATTTCTTATGTACTTTAAGTGTATATAATTGGCGCTGTTTAATAATAATGTGAATAAAATAAAATTCCAAAGATCGTGATCAGACCGTGAGAAAGTTAAAGTAAGATGACGATTTATTTATATCTGTAATTATTACATGTTAATGTCATAATAAATTTGTCATTTATATTGTTGTAAATTAATAATCAGTTGCCATCTATTATGTATTTTTTTTAAAAAAATCGACTTTTCATCGTTACGCGCATTTTGCAACTTTGAAATTTAAAAAATTCACTTCCGTTCGTTATGCGCACATTATAACATTGAAATTAGATTAACTGAGATATGGATAACGTTAATAACATGCGTTAGTGAGTCACATAGTTTATCGTCAGAATGGTAAGGTTTTTAACAGTAACTCATGATAGAAATTATAATAATTTCAACGCGAACTCAACCCTGACCATATTGTGATTATAGAATAACAAGTAAGTTCTGCACGAATATTTATTACAGTAATTCTTGATAAAAGCCACACATAATTTCGATACAAACTCAACTTTAAAATGTATTATCTGTCAGGTAAGTTTGTAACAGAATTTTTTATAATAATTCACGATAGAAATCATGATAACATTTAATACAAACTAATTCACCTTTTCGCCATTACGAAATAAACCAAGATGGCCTATTCCATAATTACATGCTGCATTAAGGATCGAAATATTCTATGTAAGTCAAAACTATATGTGGTATCATAGAAAATTCTTATATGTCCTGATCAAATAATCGATGTATTTTTATATATAAAAAATTTGGTTGCATTTCTTTAGATGCACAGCTTGCTCTTTTTTTTTCTCTCAAATACTTCAATACGAATATATTCACCTTCCCTATGACTACGAATTACAGAATTTTTTTTTACATTACATATGGAAATTCTTCTTTTTATTGAAAGATATTTTAAGTATATCTTTATTTGGGTGACCCAAATAAAGATATACTTAACAATAAAAAAAAATTTATCATATGCAATGTAAAAAAAATCCTGTAGCTTCGTAGTCATAGGGAAGGTGAATCTATTCGTATTGAAGTATTTGAGAGAAAAAAAAAGAGCAACCTGTGCATCTGAAGAATGTGACCAAATTTTATATAGAAAAATGCATTGATTTTTTGATCAAGGCATAATCACTTAAAAATCTGTCATTATTTTTGCTCGGATTTCATATTAAACACTTTCTTTATTAGACATTATGGAGATATATGATGGGAGTAGTGCTCCACTTTATCACTTTCTCTTCTGTTATTGCATATTGTGCTCATAACAATTTTATGTACAAGTGAATTTACTCACGTTATAAAGCATAATTGAAGATCACCAACCTAAAATGTTGCGCATTCTACTTTTTTTTTTTAGTAACCAATTTTTATAACAGCGAGTTCGAGTCATGCAACACCTTCAACTCATTATATATGAACTCAGTTTTTTTTTTTTTTTGTAACTTCAATGTTTATAACAGCCAATTCGAGCTCACGCTATAGTGCGCGCCTTCATCTCATTACACATGATATCAATCTTTATATAGCGGCGCATTCAACACCTTACACATGACAATATCAACTTTTATAAGTGTAGCGAGTTTGACCTCAAGTTATGTGTGGCGCATTCAACTCGGTACACACTACAACGTCAACATAATAACGAGTTCATTCCCAAGCTATGGAGTGGCGCATTAAATCATTACGCATAACAACAAGCAGGGCACAAGGTGCAATGAATGAGAGAGGGCGGAAGGAATAGGAGCCGAATTATAATCGGGCATCGAAGAGAACAAGTGACAAGACAAGCGAGGTAAGAAAGCACCAAGATTCACCATTTACTCCCACATGTATCTTTATAATTTCTGCCGCATGCATACATATCTATAATTTCTATTACATGCATATCTATAATCATATGCTATTACTTTTTCATATAAGCCGCAATTTCAAATAAGTTTATCCGTGCGATAATAACCCTAACGTGACTATCGTCAACGCATAGGGTTATATTAGAATTTTCTATGATACCACATATAGTTTTGGTTTAAATAGTGAGCATGAGCTTGAACTTGTTGCGAGCACACAACCTTGTGTAGCATCACGCGCTATACAGCTATCCCTTATACTTTAAATTTTACATGTCACACGTGATCATACTGGTCCTGCGCGGCACGCATGTTGCGCAGCTAACATAATTCTGTATTATCTAGATTCAAACGGACACATCAACACATCACTACTTGTAAAGACAAACACATGCATTAATCCTAAATCATAAAATGTATATGTAAATACTTCATTGAAGTCAGCAAGGTGCGTTAATATGTTTTTGATTATTTAATTAAAATTAGGGTAAGGGTTAGTTAGGGGTTAGGGTTGGAGCTTGTCTTATAAGTAAAGTTGTCTTCCCGACATTTTTTATTAATGATCCTAGACAGGTTTTGGCATTCGTTTCTTGTATTTTCGGTGTTTTTCACTTTTTTCTTTGTTTTTGTCGGGCTGGTCCGAAAGATCAAAATTTAAGCTTTCTAACACGTGAGCGCACCTGGCTTTAGATTTAAGAAATATGAATTTTAATATACAATATGCATCTAATTGGCGTAATATGTAAACTTTATCCAGAAAACTCATATGATCATGAAATGATCTCTTGTTATTTTTTCATGTGTTACGATATAAACATGTTTATTTAAATTAAAACTCAGCCGACAACTCCCCATCAATCATGATCATAAAGTACCGGATAACACCAATATTGGACAAATTGTCGAATACAGTTAATTTGGCAAATGATTGGCTACACGTACCGCAGACGGCACGTGATCATTTGCCCAATTACTGTTATTCGACAATTTTTGCCCAATTTTGTATACATAATCAAATTACATATTAAAATAAGAGTAAATTTATTCATTGCCCCATGCGATGCGCCTTATATGTCGCTCTCCCAATCAAATTTCAAGATCAGGTGTAACGTTACACGATCAAAAAATTCAAAACAAACGTTCGTTTTGTCAAAAATCGTCTATAACTTAAAATTGTGTATATGAAACTACTCTTAGGATTCTAACAAAAAAAATTCCTTGCAAAATTTTACTATAAAAACCCCCTCTCGCCCATACACAATCTATACCTCTCCCTAGCCCTATCCAATGAAAAAACGGGTTATTTTAATTGTTTTGATTTTACGTTACACCTGATTTTATGATCTGCGGCAGGTGCGACAACATCGCACGTGCGATGTATAAATTATTTCTTAAAATAAAAGTATTTAATTTCATTGATTATTAGATTTCTTATACCGTATGTATGTACGTTCGAGTTTTGTGTAACAGCTCACTTTTAGAAATGATTATTAATAAATTGCATATAGATCCTTTATTTTCCATAATTTGGGGAAAATCTATAATTTTGGGGGTTATCCATAAAAACCAAATTTAATCTGATTGGTTATGTTCATCAAAATTTCGAGAATTTTGGAATGGCGAAATTTTGAACAATAATTCAAAGTTACGTAAATCACATGACGTGGCCCGAATTGTGAAATTTAATTTCTTAATGCTGGCTAAATCCAAAATTTTCCAAAATTTTTACGTTATCCAAAATAAAATTTGCCCTTAATCTACAAAGTCCCTGATGGAGATCGCATGATGATCACGTTATTTTGTATTAACCAATCAAAACACTTAAACCGGACGGACAAACATTAAAAGTTTAGTAGTATGGATAAGGAACGGTTGCGTTTTTTTTTAGATTATTTGTATCGTGCTTACAGTGTAGGAAAATAAAAATCTCAAGTTTCCATCGCTATGTAAAGATAATGCAAAAAGCATATAGAGATGTTGAGAATAAAGATTATCAACTCAAATAAATCGTTACATGAGAATGAAAAAGAATTTACTGTTTACGCTTATATGCATTATTTTAGGAATGACATCCGCCTATGCGCGTTCTGCAAGTAAACCCTGCATATATTGAAATCAAATATTTCTGGCATATCTATATATAATAAAATTAAACGAGTCACGTGATGGGATGCACGACGACCGACCTTTTTAAATCCGCTATAACGAATATGCAGGATGATTAAATGCCGTTAGGATATGATTTGTAGATCGCATCAATTATCAGTTATACGATTTATAACTTAAGATGAACTGCATTGATTAATTAATTCGCTAACAGCTAAGGTCACGTATAATTACTACCATAATACGACAATAACCGTATCGACTATTTTATTTTTTAATGCCTGAACTTGAACTAAATACTTTTTGATATAAATACTTTTAGATAAATAATAAATATCTTTTATACTTTAAATAAACAATAAAGCATACTTCATACTTAGAATATTAAACGCAAAAATCTATATATTAAAATCGTTCAGATCATGTGATAGAACGACAGACTTTTTATGATAATAACCTTGGAGTATTAGTTAAAAATATCAGAAACAAATTTTACATAAATCAAATAACGCCCTATTAATACATCCTAACCTATTATTGACGTTCTATGATTATACAGAATTTTAATAAAAAAATGTATAAATAAATAAATTTAAATAATGAGATTATCCGAATTGGTTTAGATTGTGTAGTCTATATTATAGTACATCTAAAGTTAGTTTTTTTTTATGACTAAATTAAATCCTAAATAATGTAGACTTATTTATTCGTCTGTAAATATATTTTTATTTGACTTAGGGTTAATGGGTAATGTTTACTTTTTAGAACATACAAGATAGTTTGTATGCCGTAAGCGCAAGCGACGGGTACTTACTAGTTAGCATTAATAAAATATAGAAAATATTACCGTAATTCTCCGGATACAAGATCCCCTAGATATTAGGCCCACTATGTACTATAACCTGGTGCAGATCGCAGGATATTCTTTAATTAAATGTGGTTCTTTTTAAAAATCCAGATTGCATTTATAAACGCAAAGTGTATATGGATACTATATAAAATAAAATTCATGGTTTTAAAAATGACATCACATGCGGGCCCTGCAGGTGGGCGCTATTATGAAAATACGGTATTTTAGTCTATATAAGGAACGGATGAGTTTTTTTTTTAGATTACCATACAAGTTACATTCCACCAACTTTTAAACCATATAGTAGACCCGGATATGGTACGCGCTGAGAGGCTGTATCATGAAAAAATAATAATTCAAGTGCATATGCATTTTGTATTTATAATCACAGTCTAACTATTTGATTAAATTAATATAGATTTTGTGGTCAAATCTACTATTTGGGGATCTTGTATACGGTAATTTACCCATATCGGTCGATTTGTTTTGACCCCAAAATCGACCAATCATGATCGAGGATTATAAAAAAATTTTACATAAAAATTTATTACAGAGCGAATTTTCACAAAAACGGCCTTTTTAACCAGCTTTGCATTTATAATTAAGTATGTAGAAAATTACGAAATTCATGCATGTATTTAATTAAGTAGGTTAAAAAGGCCATTTTTTCGAAAGCCCTTTTGTTATTTGTAACAAGTGCTTTGTTTGTTAATTTTTCAACGTCACTTAGGAGCAAATTTTCGTGTAACAGTTTATCGAAAAAGGGCAAAAAATCAAGATATGGGGTACTTGCCGTACTTACAAAGTAGGAAAATAAAAATCTCAAGTTCTCAATCGTTATGTAAAGATAATGCATTGATGAAAACAGCTATAAAAAAAGAAAAAATTGTAATGTAATAAATCAGATCGTTATGCATAAACAAATAGCATATTGAGATATTGAGAAAAACTTTTTTTAGACTATCAACTCAATAATCGTTACGCGAGAATGATAAATCTAGCATATTCCAGTGAATTAGTTAACTTTTTATTATATATAAATTAAGACATATTCCATGCATTTTTTATCTTTCATAATCTGAATTATCCAAAGTTAAATTAAAAAAAATGACCGATCCCGATAACAACGAAGATAAAGTTACTAACGATTTATCCCAAAAAGCCTCCAAACGACGCATGTCTTGGGACGAAAATTTAATTTCATTGAACTATATAGACAATTTGATGAATGGAAGAAACTCCGGACTTTATATCTTCAATGCTCAATTATTTCTGGTGTTATATGTATATTTTCATTAGTAATTGGAGTATATCTTTTTATTGAAAAAAGTGATAATTTACAATCTTATACAGTTAAAATTATTACAACTAGTATTCTTGGAACAGGAAGCCTTGGAACATTTGCTAAAAGTCTCAAATCACTTAAAGAATTTATTACTGAAAATGATGATAAAAAAGATGATAAAAATATTGATGCAGAAAATTCATCTTTTGATAATATCATTGAACGTTCAAGACGTAATTGCCCTAAAAAATTAGATTCATTGGAAAAATCGCCTTTATTATTTATAAACAACTTAACCAGAATATAAATGTTATGATGTTCTTGCGTACTATACTGTATTGATTGCTTTGATGTCATTTTCTTTTTTGATTTTGACTATAATTACAATTATACTTATTATTACTTATTCTAATTTCTCTATCTTTCATTATTTGCCTATCATGCTTATTATTTACTCTATTTTTTGTTTATCATGGGTCATTGGTACTGTTTCCTGTGCTAAAATTTACATTCCCATGTTAAATGAACTGATGATGAATGAGGATTATGAAAATAATAAGGATCATAAAATTAACGAAGAGGATAAACAGAAGACAAATGTGAATTGTAAACAAGAGAATCATAAGAATGATAAAGTTAACAAAATAGATAATATCCTGGATGATTCAGTGTATGATATGATGAAAAATGTGGGACAATATATTTATACAAAATATTAGAATGATGAAAATGTGCAATATAATGCAGAAGAGCGTCATTATATTTTTGCTATTTTGGTGCTTATGATAGTAGCAGCAAATAAAACATCTAATAAAATTAAGAGTATTAAAAAAGGGAATAAGAAGATAGATTGGAAATATTTAGTAAGAGATATGAAAATTTTAGTGGAAAGTATAAATGCTTATGCATGTGACATTATAGAGTACAGTCATAATATGGGAAAGGACAGTTTTAATAAACTAGTTAATATTCAATGGGCATTAAATGAAATGGACATAGAAATTGAACAATGCGATCATAAAAATGATAACAACGATATTTGGGAATGTGTGGTTAAAAACTTTATTTATAGATGCTTTATCAGCAATTACATCAAGATAGAATTGATATGAACAAAAAAGAAAGAGAGATAATCAATCGTCTTCTTTTTGGACTATCAATGGACAGTAGCCAATTTGTTTAGCTGCATTACCTTAAAAATATAAATATAAATTTCTTACATCTTCCAGTACCCATGTACTATGAAAAGTGATTGGGTTTAGTCTAAGAATATAGCATGTATCAACATTGTTAACGAAGATAATAGGGTGACAATACATGAATATCCATCAACTAAAATAGAAAAAATTCGATAGATTTTTTATATTGATACAAATAATAAATATATATGTGGTATAATATCGATATTGGTTAAAAAAATTTTTGAGACTATGTGTGAAAATAATGAAGCTCATATGATACCATTTTAAATTCAAACTAACACTTATTCAGAAATAGAAGTATGAATAATTTTTCTAACACAATAAAAACTTTGAATTAAATGAAATTAAATAAGATCTTTAAATGTACATATTTCTCAATTGCATAATAGAATTAGATTTTGACATCCGAAACTAATAATTTCACAAATGAAATAATTAACAAAATATATATATACAGATTGCAATTTACAGTTGTTGAGTTTGGATATCCATATGTTAATCTGCATATATGCGTATAGAGCACGTTATTAATGTGAAACTATCATTCCTGAAAATGCTGCAATTCCTGTGTGGTAAGGTTCTTAATTAGTTGATTCTATTTATTTAAAATTTGGTTACACGTATAAAAATATAGAGTTTTTATATTTAACTAATATTTTTAATAATTTAATTCCCTTAGTTTTAGATATTTACGTGATACACTATCAGGAAGGTAATTGGCTAGTATACGAAGATGCTTGCATACGTTGTTGGAGTGATCTTTTTCTACCATTTGACAGAAAAAATTTTAAGCGTACACCTATAATGTCTTTCTCAATGTTTTTTATTGGATGGAAACTGGTCATTCAATAATTAATACGATTATTGATTACCTCACTTCTTTAAGCGATTGTCCTATAGAACTTTTTCATAGCATTGTTAGATGGCGTACTACTAAATCTTCTACAGCTCAACAATTACAGAGTACAGCCAATTTAATTTTCCAGCAGCGTTATAACAACGATTTCTAACAACATTTTGTAAACTCTACAAAATATCCGTATTCGCCAAAACAATTACGGCTACTTTCTCAAAAATGCACGATAGAAATATTAGAATGTTTGCTAAAAAATATCATGCACCTAACCAAAACTATTTTGTTATTAATTCATCTGATAATATTAACACATACAATTTACTATCTTTAGGTTATGAGATAACAGACTGCCACCTTCCAAGAGGTTTTATTACTTTAAAAAACCTAACCTTAACAGTTTGTATAATTCTACTTATTGCAATTATCCTCATGATTCGTTTAACAGAAGCATTTTGGCATGCGGGCATGGTTACCATTGTCATTGTTTACAGAATCAACAATTTAAATGTTTTATTTGTTTAAATTATTTGCGAAATGAAATTAAAAAAATACTGATGCATTATTAAAAAGTTTTAAAAAAAAAAGATTTAGGTGAAAACAAATCTATCGAGGACAACGAATACGATAATGACTATAACGATGATTTAAATGAAGTTCAAGAAGTATCAGACGATGCAACAATAGAAAGTTTATTTGAACGTGTAAAAAGAACATTTTTGGAGTTGTGAATTCTTAAAATTTAATGTAAAAAATGTATACATAATAAATAAAAATTAAAAATAAAATTGCATAAAAATTTAATCTCAGGTTTGATAGTTCACTTCCGACTATTAAAAATATGATTAAATTTACACGTAATAAATAATAAAAAATACTTAACACTACTTAATATTAAGTAAGATATAAGTATTAAGGTATTATTACTTACAAAATTATTTTTCTATTCATAAAAGTAATAGCAATCGGGTTTTTAATTAGCGCACATAAGAATCAAATATATTAATCATCACATTCCTATACTAGGCTAATGCACTGAATGTGTATATTTTGTTATTTTCACTGATCATAAAATAATGCTTATTAACTTTTATCCCTGTTTTTTATAAAGTTTTTCAATGAAAGATTCAAGTTGACCACAATAATCTAATGAAGGTAAATCAAAACCTTTAACATTAAAAAATCAATAGGATTTTCACATTTTCTACTTCTGATTTCGCCGATTCAAAACCAACTTTTTCGAGAATAAGCCATTAATAGGTCTAGCCGTAGCATAAAGCTTTTTTGGAACATCTCTTTCACAGCATTAAAACCTTTTTGAATCATTTGGTGTTGTTTATTCAATTTCTCAAATCCTTCTCCTAAACCAATTCTATGCACTTCTAATCTCCAACTGACTAAAAAAACAATACAATTTTATTTCGTAAAAAATTTTTTTAAAATATTGCGCTCAACTAAAAAAAATTATCGATTCTGATTGCGCATCAAAGTAAATAATACAAAAATAAAATTTTTTTTTAGTTAACATATTATGTATTGTGATTTAGTATTATTTTATTTATAGTAATTACACTAAACCGCATTTTCCGGTCACTGAATGCGCCAAAATTCAGTAAAAATTACATTAAAATGCTTTCTATATATATAATCATGCAGAATTCTCACTTTGCCAGTGTTATTGTGCAATTACCTTGCCTGATGACAATATTCATATATTGGTTAGTCATTTGGCAAATATTAATAAATGTTTTGTGTAAAATTTTCTTATATTTATCTTGAAATGTCCCTACAGACAATTATATATATTTTAATTATTTTATGTTGTTTATTTATAAAAATTATTTGTGTGTGAACTTATAGATTATTAATCCTTCATTAAGAGTTTTATGCAAAATGTTGTCAGAAAAACTCACATAGAGATGGGTTATTGAATTTACTTTAAATATTACAACTATCATAATTCCCGATTTCAACTTTTATGATATTTCAAGTTTTAAAAGTATTATTGTGCTAGTAAACAGTGATATTAAAAAAAAATCAGGTTCAATTAAAACATCTAATCTAATAATACTAAAGTTATAAAGTGTCCGTCCGCTTAAAGCAATCTGATTGGTCAATTTGGGACCCGTGATCATGATGGTCATCTTTTGTCTTACGTCAGGTGATCTACATGTGACCGTCCCTATTATCTGAGTTCAAAAATATACGGAATCTATTTTGCTGTGTAAAAAAAACATAATTAAGAGTTCCAAAATTTATGTGGTTACCCAGGGCTCTGGGTGCCAGCTAATCAGGTGATATTATGCAAAGGCCACCAAATATGGCTCAGACTGCCGGCAAAATTTATGCAGAATATATCTACTGATCATGTGATGTTGCACCAAGCATCAACCAAGAATTACATAAATACACTCGCCACAGACTCTCTCTCTCTCTCTACTCACAGACAGAATCAATGATAAAAAGAGTTTCATAAAATGCTACTGTACGTAAATTTATAACTTCTTTTAAGGTATTACAAGATAACTATGCTTTTATAAAGCTTATATGGGCGTTGATTAGCTGAAATTTTAATAAAAAAACTTCAATATGTATCTATTAATCAAAAGGTAAACAGTATTTTTTACTTACATTTCTCTAATTAAAGCAAATTAAAGAAATTATGTGCCTTATCAGGTAAAATATTTTTTATCTTTTTTTTTATATATATATTTCATCCCTAATTCTGATCCGTTTGACCCAGGTTACACTAATTTAGTATTTACTTTGTATACCTGTAACTACTATAGCACGGACGTAAGGACGTGCCTAACTACTAGTAGTATATAAAATCTTATCTATATTATAAAAGTTATAAAGTGTCCGTCCGCTTAAAGCAATCTGATTGGTCAATTTGGGTCCCGTGATCGGGATCGTCATCAGGTGATCTAATCTATATATTATTAAAATTCAATTATGACTGGTCAATTTCGGTACTTATGCAAACAATTGTATACGTAAAAAAGTTCAGAAGTGATAAACATATTGTATTCTTGCTCATTTCAACAAAGTTCATTTACCCTAGATAGGCAAGAATTGTTAATTAAACTATTAATAAAAAATGACATGTATATAAATTGTATGTAATATAAAAGATTAATGTATTCTAACACGCGTATATAAAACAAGTGCCAAAATTTGATCAAAAACACAACCATCGACGCGTACAATTCAATTTCAGTTATAGTGATCCGGTTCATTATTCATGAGTGCTGACTTATATTATTAAAAAAATAATATGTATTTGTTATAAAGATAAGTTTTCGAACTTTCGATTTTACCCCTTATTACTTACCCTATAATATCATATACAATACGTAATCACAATCAATAATATCACAAATTTTTTACGAGTTGAGTCTAATAAATAATAAATAAGCTTGAAAACACCTGAAGTCACATTTTTTTCTCTTGGTATTATTCTATACATTTTAGGTTCATTTCGGATTTTTATCTGTGCACTTTTTTTTATTAATTTAATTTTATTTTATTTCTAAATAAATGCCTTCATACTACGGTACATATAATTTCATTTATCTTTTAATACTATCGTTATTATTCTTACATATGGGATCTTTGCTAAAAGAAAAAGAACTCCTTTTGGGACTATAATAGTCCTGAAAGCAAGAATTCCAATATGGTATGATTATCATGTGATTTACGATGTATCGAGTTATCTACATTATAATCCGAAAGTTGCTAAAAATATTTAAAAATTGGTATACTAAAATCAAGATATACTATAGATAACTAAGGGTTGAAAATATTTAATCGTATAAAATTTTGCTTCTGCTTAGGTAGAATAATGTTAGTGTTAGGGTTTGAATGTGTTTTTGTTTAATTTTATGTTACATGACTTAAATTTTGATTTGATCAGATAGTGAAAATTTTTATGGGGTGATGCTATGATGTTTGAATGACGTTGATCTTTTCGTAATGGTATTAAAACCAGTTAGGTTAAACCGTTAAACGAATGGATATTTTTTTTAGGCAATTACAAATAAACTATAGTTGAAGTTAAAATAAGTTATCTACATCATTATGTCACGCAAAATCAGAATATACATTATCTATAGTATTAAAATTTTATTCATCTTTCACTTTTAACCAATTTTGTTGGTTAATTTTAGATCATGTAATCTCTGTTGATATTATTAAACTCCTAAAAAGGAAACAGACTATAACTTTGTACTAATCATTCTTATTTTGAACTCCTAAAAAGGAAACAGACATAACTTTGTGCCAATCGTTCTCATTTTGAACTCCTAAAAAAAAACAGACTATAACTTTGTGCCAATCGTTCTCATTTTGAACTCCTAAAAAGGAAACAGACTATATCTTTGTGCCAATCATTCTCATTTTGAACTCCTAAAAAAGAAATATCAATTATGATGCCAAGAAAAGTTTCATACAAGATTTTAATTTAATCTATTATTCGCCAATTATTTAAAAGATAGACTTGAAAGTCCACAACCTCATTTTCTCTTTGCAGCACTCAAATTATTTTTATGCATTTTAAGTTTATATAGTACATTTAATTTTATTATTTCTATCTTCACCTCTAATTATTCTAACTATTTATCAATATCGTCATGGATAATTTTACAATCATTTTGCCATGTGTTCATGGCATATCAAATTACTATGGAGATGAAACAAGAAATATCATAGATTAGCAGATTGTTGTTAAGATTTAATAAATGGTATTAAATCCAAGTGGATTAAACTGTTAGGCGCATTAAACGATTAATTGTTAAAAAAAAAACTTTTTTTCTAGACGGTTTCAATTTTTGATTGTAAAATATATATGTTGTGTCCCGATGCCCGATTCGGAATCGGGCTGCCCCAGACGAGAATTTTGTAGCAGAATTAGGACTTTAGGTGACTTTAGGGTTAGGGTTAGGCTAGATTTAGAGGCAGGATTACGCCAGATTCCAAATTGGGACAAATTCTTATCTGGGACGCAACATATATATAATTAAAATTAAATAAAAACTTTAATAAAATGATCTAAAAAAAAATACGAATAAAAAAATTAATTTAAGCACGTTACTAAAGTTTTTCTGTCTGTCACATTTAAACAATTTGATTGGTCGAATTTGGGTACCGTGATCAGGATCATCAGTTGATCTACATCAGGTGATCTACATGCGCTGTCCCTGCTTCTATTGTTTTATACAACGATAGTAAACCGCACCAGGGTCCAGACACTTTTGTAGCAACGTGACGTGGCTTATGAGAATTAATCAATCGGAGAACGTAAATTTTGATAGTCCCACATTAGTCCGACATCAAAACAAAACACGTGTACAAGAAGATAAAAGAGAAAAGAGCGAAAATACTCAAAAACTAGTGTTTAAATCAGCCTTAAAAACCACCTAAAAATGTACGGAACATAATTTTACATATATATAGGGACCTTCTAAGGCTATATACATGAACCCTAACCCTAACCTTAACAATAAAGCCAAAAAGTTAATCTGAAGACGCCACACCACGTGATGTCACGTTACTGCAAAAGTGTCTAGACTCCTGGTGGGGCAAATCTTACGTTTTTGGGGGTCCGCTAAAGCGGGGTAACTATTAAATTGACGGTCCAGGGGGTCCGTCAGGTCAATTGACCATCTAATCAATGCAGCCAATCAACGCACCCCACACATATTAATCGATTATGGATATAAAAAATTTTTTATATCGAATTTTATGTGTTTGTACTTTTTGTTCTCCATGAGATTATCGATATAAATTTTTTTTTCGTATCGAATTTTATGTGTTCGCGCTTTTCGTTCTCCATGAGAACATTACTTACAGAAAGAAAGAAAACCCCCATGGCAAGCCAGTAAGCATAAAAAAAATAAATAAATAAATAAAAATAGGGTCTGAAAGCTTAAAGCTTATACATATAAACGACTCTGACTCAGCTATCCGCAAGACAGCAAAAAAACAATTTCCGGCTAAATCCTGCAGCAAACGAGCAACTTTTGTCTATTAAAAAGAAACCCCACAACAAACGGCAAAACTAGTAACAATAAAAAAAAAAAAAAAAATCAAATTTCGTTTGTAAACTTTCAAAGCCCAATGAATCAAAAAATCTTCCTCTTGAAAAGCTTCGCATAACTGAAAAAACCCTGTTATTGATTGTGAAGTTAGAATTAGAATTGAGAGAGTAAGAGTTAATTTAAAATATTGTAATATAGTGTTTTTTAATAAATAGAAAAAAAATAATTTAATAAAACAAATTTGTAGGTGAATGATAACCATTTAATGGAAGATAATGATATGCGTAAACGGTTAAATTTATTAAAGAATAGTGGGCAATGAGGTGATTAAAGAATACAAACTCGGTATGTTAGAAGAATACAATTCTGATCAACTCATCGACAATCACTTCAAAGCACTCTATTTCACCAAACAAGCTTTATTTTACAGACGATTAATTTACAGACAAGTTCATTTCGTAGACAGTATACAGCTCATTTCACAGACGAAGCAATTCTAGTCAGTATCGTTAAGGTTAGGCTAGAATTAAAGTTAAGGTTAGTGCGGTTTATAAAAAAAACTTCTGTGAAATGAGCTGTCGGTTAAATATACTGTCTACGAAATGAACTTGTCTGTAAATTAATCGTCTGTAAAATAAAGCTTGTCAGTTAGAATAAGTTATGCATTAATTTAGCTGTTGAATCGAAGTGTTTAAGATTCAAATTTATGACATAAGAATGAACGAGTGGAAATAAGGATGTCAAGATTGTATTGAAGAATTTCAGCTTTAAGCCACGTCTTATAGAACATAATCGAGTGGATCCTTTTAACAGATAATAGTGACAATAACATATTCATTAATTATTTTCATTTTGTTGTTGATTTAGTGCTAAGTATAAAAAAAAATTATTAATATAATGGTTTTAAATAAGCTATTCAGATTCATGAGAATTCATTATTTAGTTTCCTTTAATTCGGGTTAATTTATTGCTTAAATACAAAGAAAAATTTATTAAGATTAGAATATTTACTATTTAATTTCATTTAAATTTAGTGCGTAAGTATTAAGAAAATTTATTAATCTGTTTATAATAAGTTATTCGGGTTCATGAATATTTACCGTCTAATTCTTTAATTCAGGTTAATTCGTTGCATAATTTCATTTTATTCATGTTGATTTAGTGCTTAAGTATAAAAAAAAATTATTGGTCTAGTTTAAAATCGTCATTTCCTATTCAATTTTCTTTAATTCACGTTAATTTAGCTTAAATACGAAAAAAATTGATTAGTCTAAGCAAGCTACTCAGTTCATGAATGGATACTATTTAATTTTTTTTTTTTTTTTATGTATTATTTGTGTGCGAGTACAAAGAAAATTTATTAATTTGTGTTTAATAAAATGAGCTATTTAAGTTAATAGACAGTTAAGAAAAACTTTAATATTCTTGAGTTTTTACATTAATTTTTTTTTCAAAAAAAAAAGCTTTTTGGACGAATAAAAAAAAAATACAACCCAGTGTTATATGTCTACGATATTATTGCTTTATTACTTCTTGCACATATAGTACATTTGATTATCTTGGCATATTTTTATAATGAACAAATGAATGCCTTACACTATCTTTTTCAAATCTTATTCCAATCCATCTCGACAGATTATTATAATGAATAAATGCATTGTTCTTATCCTTTCAACTTATTCCATTCCATTCCGAATCAATAACCAACGTTATATATATATATATTTTTTTTTTTCATAAAAATTCAGTTGATTGCTGGCTCTAGCATTTTTTCCTTGCCAACGAATCGTGACGCTTCATCAGGGCTTTTCTCTGCAAATCTGTAGTAGCAGTCTCGGGTCCTTTCTAATAATTCATTCATTTTTTGCTGACTTTTTTCAGCTGCTTTATCTACCGCAGATATCTGGGTAACAGGTACCTCCACAACACCACGGGCTTGATACACATCCATTCCACTTTCTTCGAAAGTTTCTTGAAAACTGGCCCAAGCTTCTGGAGTTAAAATATTGGCACCACAAAGTTGTTCATAAAAAATATGACGACATGGTAGCATATACCGATTGAAGAATCTGCACGAACATTCTGCACTTGCAAGGTTTGGTAGGCACTTTCCTTCTTCTAGTCTTTTTGCAACGGCATGTACTTCTTCTGCGATAAGTCTTTGAAGAGGAAAAGGAAATTTATGTATTTCATTAAGAACTTCTGGTCTAATATTGGCGAGAGAAATTCTTTTGGTGCGAAATTCGATTGCAGTTTCTTTT
>QKWP01001723.1:59602-113313 GCA_003550325.1 Gigaspora rosea | reverse complement strand
AAATAATCTATGGAACATTACTAAACACATCAGGTGTGGGATTAGTCGACTATTTTAGAAATCCAAGTTGTATAAATGTGTTGATCAAAATCAATCAACTACTTACTTCTACACTAATCAATCGAACGAACTTTTATACTAAGGGATGTTTTTCTTATTATTTCTTTCATTTTTATACTTCCGGATACTCACTTTATACATTCGTTTCTTAGGGAAAATTTTGATTCATAATTTCGGCAATTTGATTCATATTGAATCAAATCTGTCAGACATCTGTGTCAGGGTGTTATCACTTTGGGAGTAATCGTATATGATGATAAACTATGTAAAAGTGATTGTACAATTCTAGTCGATCACGTCAACTAATATTCTGAGCGGTTACTTTCAAAAAACTGGCAAAAAGAAGAAGCAGAAAGAATCCCATCAAATAACAAGAAGTTGATCTTCATGAACTAGACAAGACAAGATAAAAGAAATGAGACACTCTTTTAATTTTTATGTAAAATTAGATCTTCCATATTTGCGTTTGTTATTATCCAATATTTGTAAGTCTTTTACTTGAGTTTTATATTTTGGATTTTTTAATGTCATTAGTATCGAATTTGTATTAAAATAATTTGAAATTTGCGTCTGTTATTATCCAATATTTGTAAGTCTTTTACTTTATTTTATATTTTGGATTTTTTAATGTCATTAGTATCGAATTTGTATTAAAATTATTTAAATTTATTATTTTGATTTGAAATTATTTTGACAAACTAATAAGATTTACATAAGTAATTTTGCTGAAGCATTGTCTTACTTTGTGAAAGCTCTTTTAAAACTATCGAGGGAAGAAATAGAATCTGCTGAAGATGTTAAAATATGCTCGAAAGATTTTTTGATTTCTTTTTGGTTGATGTTTATAATTTTATAATTATTTGTTTAGAATTTGTCATAAGAATTATTATTTTTATGACAAAGCTCGTTGTTTCGAAAATGAATTTTAAAGTATTTTAGGAATAGTAATAGCCACAGAAAATAGATGTAAAGTATTTTTTTCTTCATTATCTTCATACAAATTCTATTTTTCTTTTAGAAATTTAATGCTTATTTGGTATGGCTTTCTTTTTCAAAAATACGTGTTAATTAAGAAATTTTTTTTTAAAGCAAGACCCTAACGGACAAATTATCCATGCTCTACAAGAGCATATAAAATTTTTAAGCGAGAAATTAAATTGCGTAAGAAAGAATCACATATCAATCTTTTAAACCAAGAAATTCAAAGAACCAAAATTCTTAAAGATCAATTGACTAGTTATCTTATAATATGAACAAGTTCTTATTTTAGTGATATGAAATTATAAATAGTATAAATAAACCCAAAAGATCTTGAATTACACAATTCAATATAAAATATCAAATTCTATCGAGTCAACGATGTTAAGTTGAATTCCGCAGTAGAAATAATTGTTACACAAACGATTTATATATACTAAATTTAATGTCTAAAAACCGGCAATTTCAAACATCCGCTAAACCATAATAAAGGGACGTCTAAAGCAGAACAAATCACATGTATCTATACATCGTGACTCAGATGCTGAACTACAATATATGAATTGAAACTGGTTTATTTATTTCGAGTATATATATTGTAAAGTAAGGTATGGTCATTTTTAAAGAGAAAAAAATTCATGCCACGAACTCGCAAAAATACACGCTCTGATAACCTAACTCCGAATGACGATCTTGTACGATTTTTTACAGGACATATAGCATTTTTGCGAAGGAAATTAAGGAGAACCGAAGCTTTTTTTAGAGAAAATGGAATAACAGGTGAAGATTTAGAAGCAAAATTGAGTACCTTAAAAACAATCATAGAAGAAAGGGATCATTTCAGAGAACAGATAAGCCAACTTCAAAACACCCAAAGGATTGCATCTCGAATGATTAGCGAACTTAATGATGAAAAAAGGCAATTTTTGGCTCAGATACAAGAACTACGACAAGAGAATACACAACTTCGTCGCGATCTCGAGTATGAACAAATGATTAACGAAAGAACCATCAATAATCTTAGTAATCAGGTTAACACTCTCGAGAATCGAGAAAACATTTTTACAGCATTATTAAACAACTGAGGTAAAATATGCAAAAGATTGCATTATTTTTATTTTTATTTATATTAAATTAATGAATTAAACATTTAGGTCAAGTTATTCCAAGATTGCGTAGACAAGAAGCTTTCATTTATGAGGGGGAAGATCTTGAACCTAGTGATTAAATAAAATATGAAGTGTTGTTAATCTTTTCAATTAATTTTTATAATATAATTTTTTCATTCAAGTCTCTTAGTTGCAATTTTTTCATCATATGAGACATCGTTAATTGAAGTGAACGGCCAACATCATCGGCTCCATTCACTAACTAATCTATTATTAAATAATCATTGTCAGCCAACATCATCAGCTCCGCTAATAATAATAGACCAGTCTTTGATTTCTTTGTAGAAAGTGTAAAGTGAATACATGGAAAAGTCAAAAAGACAAAACGTGATTACTCCCCTTGTTTAGTATGGTTCAAGTTTTAATATGGTTTTCATGCTGTTTGAAGTGGCAGCGTGGATTAAATATCTTGAAGTGTACAATACACAGCTTCGATCATTATTGAGAATTTAGAAAAGTTGGTGATAGTTTAATTTTTTTGTCTACGCGGCCTCGCCGAGATACAGCCTCCAATAATTTAAAAATAGGCCGGTTTATAATTATTCGTAAAAAAAGTGTATAAGTGAATATATGAACAGATAATAAAAAAAATAACCAAAATTTAACTTCCCTTGAGTAATTGAGTGACGTTCTCATATTTTGGTGTAAGATAAAATTTTTGGTTGTATTCATATTTTCTACTAATTCTGATCAAGATCAGTCTGAAATGGGCCAGACCCGACCTGATAGGATAAGAATCACGGCTACGCACTCATTAACATAGTTATCTTTATAATTTTTTCACACGGCTAAGCGTGTATTACAACATTGAGTACCACAACACTTTTTTTTGTTACAGCTAAGATATTAACTCACTGACATTATCCATTTGGGAAAAAATCTGCAATACAAATAGATGTCCAAAGCTTGTAACCTATGCATGGAGTTTGTGTGTGAGAAGTTTTGGGCATCTATTAATCAATTGACTTGCTAAACCTTATCTATTTGGGGAAAAATCTGCAGTACAAACACTAATCAACTCATAGATGTCCAAAACTTGTAACCTATGCACGGAGTTTGTGTGAGAACGCCTTAATTCATTTGAGAAAAATCTAATAAGATGTCCAAAACTTGTGAACTATGAGAATGCTTCTAAACTTACGATAAGATCATATGTTAAACTTTGTCCATTTGGGAAAAAATCTGCAGTAAAAACACCAATAAATTCATAGATGTCCAAAATTGTAACCTATGTACAAAGTTTGTGTGTGAGAACGAGAACGCTTACTTAATTCAATTGGGAAAAAATCTGCAACCAATTTAATAAATGTCCAAACCTTGTAACCTATGAGAATACTTCTTATTTACTCTGATAAGATCAATAAACTTTATCCGTTTGGGAAAAATTTGCACAGAGTTTGTGTGTGAGAAGCTTACTTACTCAATTAAGATGCGCTTCTAAACCTACTTATTTGCTTTGATAAGATCATATGCTAAACTTTATCCATTTGGGAAAAAATCTGCAGTATAATTTTATTAGATGTCCAAAATTTGTAACCTAATGCACTGCTTGATTTCTATTGACGGCAGCCCAAGTATGTTTAGTAAGCATTCTCACACACAACACACGTCTATAGGTTACAAGTATTATTCTTGTCAGGGAAAATAAGTAAGCGTTCCCTCACACAAGGTTACAAGATTTGGGTGTTCACACACACAAACTCCGTGCATAGGTTACAAGTTTTGGGCATCTATGATCTTAAGAGTAAATAACTGAATTGATTGGTGTTTGTACTGCAGTTTTAAGTTTAGCAAATGATATTATGATATTTTCAGTGTAAATAAGTTTAGTAAGCATTCACACAACTTTGTGCATAGGTTACAAGTTTTGGAATTTAGTTTAGCAAACATTCAGTCACGTCTATGTTTCTTCTCACACACAAACTCCGTGCATAAGTTACAAGTTTTGGACATCTATGAACTGATTGGTGTTTGTAAGCAAACTCCGTGAATAGGTTACAAGGTTTGGAATTTAGTTTAGCAAACATTCAGTCACACACAATGATAAACAAGAAATTTCAACAAGGCTTGTGACCTAATGTGGAAGAAAAGCATCAATAGAGCTTTATTAAAAATTTTAATTAGGCAGTTGTATAATATTTGTCCAAGATTTGTGACCCAATGCACAGAGTTTGCAGATGGCGCTAACTGTAAAGTTCGTGTATAAGAACAACCAAGAATTTCAACAAGATTTGTATCTAATGCGTAACCTAATGCAGAAGATAAGAACTACTACTCAAAGAAAGAAAAGCACCAATAGAACTTTTATTAAAAATTTTTATTAAAAATTTTAATTAGTCAAATAGAAAAGCACCAATAGAACGTTATTAAAAATTTTAATTAGTATTAGTCAATTGTATAACCAAGAGAATAAATTTTTAATAATATTTGTCCAAGATTTGTGGCCTAATGTACAGAGTTTGCAGATGGTGCTAATCGTGTATGAGAGCAAACAAGAATTTCAACAAGACTTGTATAGAAAGTTGTACAAGAACAACACCAATAGAATTTGTCAATTGTCTAACCAAGAGAATAAATTTAATAATATTTGTCCAAGACTTGCAGATGGCACTAACCGAGATGTTCGTATATGAGTTATATCAAGAAATTTCAACAAGACTTGTGACCTAATGCAGAGTTGTAACCTCATGCAGGAGATGTTGTTTGTGTATGAGAACCTACTAACCAAGAGAATTTCAACAAGGCTTGTGATGTTGTGTACGAGAACCTGCCACTTAAACCATTAAAAATTTTAATTTGAGCTAATTGTCTAACCAAAAAATAAAATTTATAATATTTGTCACGGAGTTTTGCAGATGTATATTCGTATATGAGAAATTTCATCAAGACTTGTGACCTAATAGGGACTATCAGTTAAAGTTCCCGGTTAAAAACGTGATCTATTCAATTGAACCGACCACATGGCCAGACTACTTAACATCCCTAGTTGGGGCAGCTGATATTAAATTAAACTCCGAAAAATAAAATCGACTCTAGATCGGATTTTTTAGAAGGTCATGAGATGTGATCCGTTACTGAAAATTAATTATAATAAAGTTCTTACTTAGACAAATACTAAAAAAGCCTTATTACTTAGATAAAATGTGTAAAATGTTATATTATTCTTAATTTGTGCAAAACTTATTTGTATAAAGTTCTTACTTAGACAAATACTAAAAAAGCCCTATTACTTAGATAAAATGTGTAAAATGTTATATTATTCTTAATTTGTGCAAAACTTATTTGTTGAACTTATAAATCATATACAAATTATCTTAATCTACTTATACGTACAAATTACTAATAAAACATAAAAAATATCAATGTGACAAGTTAAGTTTTTTGAAAATCCTTAAATAACTCATAAAACTCATCTATTATTGGCGTAATGTCCTTATCAGTCAATATAGACATTGTAAATTTTGCCCGATTAAAAAAATTTTTTCTAAGTTCTTTATTTCCTAATTTTCGTGTCGCTGTTAACAAATTTTTAGCAAATTTTACATTACGACTACGTTTTCCTTTTCTTTGATAAAATGTATCAGTCTTTTTCTTCTGATCAGTATCTGTCTTTCTTGAATGTTTGGTATTGGGTCTATTTTTATCTTTTACGGTTTTTTTATATTCTTCGATTATCTTTTGATCTGACTCTTCGGGAAAATCTATTAATAGTTTATCGATAAGGACAAGTTCAGAATAAATCGGTTCTAAATTCATATATTCTAAAAAATTGGATAGGTTTTCTCGATAATCTGCCCATTTTTCAGGGTCTAATGAGTCAGGCACAGTAGGTTTTATTTCATAATGATCTGCTAGTGATCGAATCCATTTTTTGTAATCATCGATCCAAGTATCAGAATTTATTAAAGAATGTTCTTTATTAATGGATGATTCAGATTCGATATCATTATCACTCATCATGAATGAATAATGGGGAGAGAGTTCTTAAAATTCAAAAGTTGTACGTACATAAATTTCCTACATATATGTGATACCTAAATCTGCATGAAGGTGAATACCATATATAATTTCGGAAAGATTTTTGAACATCCTTACTTCATTGGATACTCAGATCATGAAACTAAGTTTTAAATTTACATAAAAAATTCGACCAAGATTATCAAATATTAGCCGGAATTTTAAAAACTTAACATTACATAATAAATACAATTTTACTTTAATATTATTTTAATAAATTAAAAAGCCTATTTTACAAAATATCAATACAAATGTTCGAACTGGTAACTACTTTAAAAAAAGTCTTCTATAATATGTATCAAATCTTTATATTTCGCATTAAAAACATAACCAAAGTTTCAGATTGGTTGATTCCAAAAGTTCCAATTACAATTGGCTTGCAATATTTAATACGGCACGAACCCATGATGATTTTTATGTCCGAACCTATGACTTCCAGCAATTTTTCAGCAAAAAAATCTATTATTTGGAAGAGACCAAAAATCCCAACTTTGACAACTTGCTCAAACATCAAATATTTATATCGGCACTAATCCTTCATAATCCGGATGTCCAAATCCTCTTATGTAAAAAAAGTTTTTAATAATTTGTATTGAATCTTCTATCTTTCGTATTATAAACATATCCAAAGGTTTAGTTTGGTCAATCCCAAAAGTTCCATGCACAACTGGCTCGAAAGGCTCAGTATATAAATATGAATGCCGCGATTTGATCCTATAAAAAATTGATAAAATCAGTTTGAGCTTCTATTAGTGATGCCTGACGAAACCATGTGATGCTAATTGTCACATAGTACAATATATAAAAATCAACAATCTATTTTGATTTTTTATAAGTAATAGCACGTGATAATTACCATGGTTTCGTCAGGCATCATTAGCTTCTATGCATCAATTGGAGAAAGAAAAATATACTTAACAGCCAAATTACAATAATTATAATTAATTCAATAATTAATATAAAAATCAGAAATTTATTGCAAGTACACAATTCCAAGAGTGTTTTTTTCACATCTATAAAATGTAATTTTTCCTTACGAATTTTTTCCATAGTCATTTTAAAATTCATTTAAATTTTTGTAGTCCAAAATCTTACTTTAATGTGTGTATATATATATTCAAACAAAATCATTTCGCGTACAATTGCGTAACAGATCAGTGTTATAGTTTATATTGCTATCATAAAATATGTAAAATATACTGTATATAACTCAGAGTTTCATTTTGAAATTTTTGTAAAGATAAGGTAATATAAATAACCGCGGCAAAGATAGCATAAATTAAAACAAATATGAATTAATTATCTCCTTATTTGAATAAGTTATATAATTAAAAGCTGTTTTGTAGAAATATAGTATTATTTAATATGAATAACTGAGACAAAGATTGCATAAATATAAAAATTTTTAAAATGAATAACAGAACATATTTAATTATAATAATGTTCATTTTAGCCGTGGCTAAATATAACATAAATTAAGTCAAATAATTATCTCCTTATTTGAATACGATAAAATTAATCAAACGACCTTTCTTCGCGTATAATTACGTAACAGATCAGCACTTCATACATAACTCGGAGGTTCATTTTGAAGCTTTGTAAAAATAAGGTTAACGAATAACCGCAGCGAAGATAACATAAATTTCATAATTTAGGATCTCCTTATTTGAACAACTCGTTTATGAGAAAATCAACAAGAAAAAGCCTTTTGCAATAGCGCGTATAACTGTAACAGATCAGCATTATATACTGTACATCATACACAACACGGAGTTTCTTTTTAATGTTTTGTAAAATAGGTGATACGAATAGCCGCGGCGAAGAGCATAAATTAAAACAAAATTGAATTAATCATTTCCTTATTTGAACAGGTTCAATTACGAAAATGCTATTAAAAGTGTAAAATCTAGCTTTCAAAATTACTGAAAAAAACAGAATGTCATTTAAAAACAGTTTAAAGCTCTCTACAATTTTTTCTTCTTTTATTTTTTTATTGCTGAAAATTGTTTGTACAATTTTCTTGATTTTAATTTTTTTGACTTTTTTGATTTTCGCATCATTGAATATGATCCGGATTCTACCTTTCTTCTTTTTCTCTGGTCTCGTTGTCTGGTTTTCCGTATTATTTACAAGAACTATCTACAAATATGAATCCATTTGCTCAGATAAAGATAGACTCACAAATGAAGATATTACTATGAAAAGTAGACTTTCATCTGAACGAAAATCAAAGCCAATTTTCGTTAAGAATATCTTCAAACTTTGTTTATCAGCATTATCTAGAAGCCAAGACTTTTTTAATTATGAATTTTTGCCTCTTTCTTACATCAATACTGCAATTTCCTAATTTTTTTTTAAAATAAACATAAAACAATTTTTAGCCAATTTAAATATAAAAATCGAGAAAAAATTCTTTTATTTCGCAATATTTTTATTGCTCTTATTTAATATCATTATCTTATATATTCGTCAAAGAAATATGATTGGTGATGAAATCTTTAGAAAAGTTATTAATAAGAAAAAGAATTGGCATAAAATAAATGAACATTGGATAATAATCTTTGTGTTTTTTATAAAAAAAACATCAACGGGATACATCCAGTCTACTACAAGTCTGAGAAATCAACTTTAATAACAAAGAATATCAATACTGAAAAATCAGAATTGAATGATATATGTAAAAAAAATTTATTAGTTCCAAATAGAATGTTTATTGTTTTATTTATAAAAAGAAAAGCAAAAACACTCGCTTTTCAACCCTATTGTCAATTTTATAATTCTTCGGTTATAGATTTAACTTACGAATATCAATCCTTACGAACAAAAATGAATGATACAGCTTGTCTACTAGTCCAAGAAATAAACAAATGCCAACTATTTATTGAAGAATCAGACACAATGAATTTTATGGAATTAATATCTTTCAACAAAAATGATAATCGTAATATCACCAGTACCATTTCGACAAGAAAAATAGGTCCAATAAATTATTCAATTCACAATGGTTTATTACAGATCAACTCTATTGTTTCCAAATATAATCAATTTTATAAAATAAGAAACAGAGGAATAAACGAAAAGCATTATTCTACGTTAACCTACTGCTGATTTAATAGAATGATTAGTGATTTATTTATAAAAAGAAAAGCAAAATCACTATCTTTTCAACCCTATTATCAATTTTATAATTCTTCTTCGGTTATAGAAAACATACATTCACATTTAACTTTCGAATATCAATCCTTACGAACAAAAATGAATGATACATCTAGCCTACTACAAGTCCGAGAGATCAACTCTGATACCGAAGAAAAAGTACAAAGTCTGGAATATCAAACTGTTTCTGAAACTATTAATACCGAAAAATCAAAATTAGTTATGGAATTGAATGATAGAAACAATATTGAAATATGTAAAGTTTCATTAGTTCCAAATTATGAAATTGTAAACGCAGGTTATGAAGATTATATATTCTATGAAAAAGTAAAATATACCATTGATGAATTTTTAGAAAACCAACAAAAAGAAATCGAATCCCTAACTGAAGATAATCGCTTATTAGAAGATTATTTGTCCAATGAACACAAAGAAATAAATAAAGATATTCTTGCCTTACAAAAAAAAATAGATAAGTTAGAAAAATGGCATTTAAGTAGGGAGTTTGGAGAATATTAATGAATTTACATAGTATTAGTGGTGTTCGTACTTAAATTGTTGGGATTAATAAATTTTAATAACAGAGGAAAGATGAAAAGAATTGACTTAATCTACGTTAGATTAGTTTGAGAGGCAACACTCGCCCAAATTTAAATACAAAATATTTATTGATTTTTGTAAAATCAAATTTTCTAAATAATTATGCTCTAAATTGAACAGCCTTTAGAGAGAATTGCTATGGAAATTTTCACCAGCAATTCAAACTACTGAAAAAAACCTTATGAACTTATCATATACCGTCAATTCCTGTCATCTCGAATCAAAGAATTCCCGTGATCTAATGGAAAGTCAATCGAGCTATCGTTTATTCAAGTATAGAGGACTATGGCTAAAAATATAATCGATAAGTGATTTTTTAAGTCTTTAATAATGTTATTATATATGTAGTAACGTCTTTTTTTTTAGGAATGACTTGCGAAGTAGGGCAAAAGCTCGAATATTTAAGACTGGCTTAGATAACGAAGCTTCAATCGATTTTCCATTTTTCATGGGAATTCTTTGGATCGAGATGACAGGAGCTGATGGCATTTGATAAGTTCATGAGATTTTTCGTCAGTCAGAATTGCTGGTGAAATTTTCAATAGCAATTCTCTTTTAAGCTATTCACATTGAGGACTAGTTCAAAGCCATTATTTAGTCAATTTTTATTTATTTATTATTTATTTATTTATTTATTACTCGAATTATTTTGTCATAATTTATATTAGAAAGAAATTTATTTCATTATCGCAACAACTCGATTCCAAAAATTTTTAATTAAATCATACAATTGTAAAAAAAAATTTTTTTTAAAGAAAGTAAATAACAATTAAATTTTCCTATTATAATTCTTCGTCAAGTAACTCTCTTCTTTAAAAATTTTTCTGATTAATTATGGACTCTAGTAAATAAAAAAAAAGTTAACACAAGGATCTATTCATCACAAACATGGGGGTTGCCCACATCTTTCAATGACATCATCATGATAGTTACATATCATCCGGCCGACAATATGCAGAGTATACCACAACTATAACGTTCACCTAAGTGACAGCGTTACTTCAACCCATACATGTTAAGTAAGAATGGGGGTTGCCCACACTCACCTTCTTTTCAACTCCTCGGATGAATGTTTTATTTTCAAAATTTCTGATTCTCAGGTACCACAGATAACGACAAACTTTCAACATTTTCCATTCAACGAAAGGAATTTTTTCATTATTTTGCGGCAACATAATTCACATTATTATATATATTAAAACCGGGTTTAAAAAATACTATTACTGAAAAAATTATATTATACATAACAGTCTTAAGTCACATGACATGATAACAAAAATGAATTGTTCTTATGTTTCACAATAATGCATTTTTTAAAAATTCCTAAATTCGGTGATTTTTTGTCAGATCACTTGACACGGCATTATATAATCTTACGATGCATTATACTAACATTAGTTGGCTCTTGTTTTAACAATAAAGTCATGTTTTCCATTTTGAATTTTGTAACTTTCTTTGTTTTTGCATTTCTTTTGCTTGATGAGGATTTAATTATTTTTGCCCTTCCGCTTTTTCTGTTAAAATTTTGCTTGATTTGTCGTATATTACTTGATTGAGTTCGAACATCGTACTGTAGTCAGTTTTTTTTTACTTGATTGAGTTCAAACATCGTACTGTAGTCAGTTTTTTATTGGAATTTCGTAATGTACGGATGTAATTTTTAGGTTTTCTTTGTTTAGGCATTTTAAGTGAAGAAATTTGTATGAAATTGATTTTTGAACGATTTGTGATCCTTTTATAGCAAACTCGATAATTAACATAATATTATTATTAAATAAAATCTCATTCGAAATTATTAAAGTAAATGTTTTGGTTTGCTTAAAAACTATTTCGTTATTTGTTAAGATTTATTTATTGTAAAAACCGGTTTTTATATTATTGTTTAATTATGGTATTAAAACCCATTTTTACATTTCATGGTGCCGAATTTGCTATGTTAAAAATAGATTCGGTTAGGAACTTTAATTTGTAGTACAATTAAAATCAAATTTGTTTCATTTGCGAAGCATCAGATCTTTGTTGTAAAAAAAATTTTTTTTTGAATTAGATTTATTCTGTTTGTATGCATTTCGAACCAGGTTAACTGTTTGAAACCGGTTTATGTAATAATTATCATTTATATTTTTTGTTGCGGTATGAAGGCACATGATGATAGCAGTTGCAACAATTAACCTAAATTGATATTGTTCTTACATTTTAATAATAGTAATAATAATTTTTTTCAAACCGAAAAGAAAATTTCTCAAGACCCGATTTTTCGCAAATTTGCATTATCGCGCAGCACTTGGAATTATGAGCGTGTTCTAATACGCGTTCTAAGCCTCAAAAATGCTGCGTGATAATGTACATCAGGCTTGAGAAAATGAAAAAATTTTTCCTTTTTTTGAATAAACAAGTATTTTTATTATAATTATTATTATGTGAGAATAACAAAGAAAAAAAGCGCGTTCCAATACGCGTGCTAAGCCCAATGCTGCGCGATAATGCACATTTGCAACTTGAATAAATGTAAAATTTCTCTATAATCATTAACAAGTTTCTTACAATTAATTATTTATGCAAGAGTTAGATTTCTATGAATTTATTTAAAATAGGGCTGTGCGAAATCGCATTTCTTAAAAATAAATTGCAAAATGGATTTTTTCAATTTCTTTTGTCTTACAATATTTTTATTTATTTGCTATTTAATTATCGATTTGTCCCAAATCGAAGATAAATTTATTCTTGTGATAAATTATGATGATGAAGAGTCAGTTAAAGCAATAAAAGAAAAGGATATGAAAAAAGAAAATCATGAGATTGAACGAATCAGAAAAGAAAGTTTGCACCTTAAGCAAAAGAATAAACTCCTCAAACAAGAAAATGTTCGGCTCAGGCAAAAGAATAAATGAGTCATGAACGATTGTTTGCTCCTCAAACAAGAAAATGATCGAGTCAGAAAAGAAAGTTTTCTCCTCAGGGAAGAAAGTTTGCTCCTCAAACAAGAAAATGATTATTTGCATCTTAAAAAAGAAAATGACCGAAATTTTACAAACTCGGAGCATTCAAGCGACATCGTAAAGAATAAGAGAAAAAGAAGAATGTTGTCAGATTTGGAAATAAGAAGACTTTTAAATATATTAAATCCAATCGATCCATTATTAGCCTACAAATGGCGTCAAATCTTTAATTCTGAAAGTGACATTGAAATTATTGAATCGGGAATTAAATATCTCGATAAATTTATACATAAGCAGTTAATCCCAGAATTAAAGAAGGTTTTTAATTGTTTTAATTTTATTCCAGATTAAATATAGAAAAGGTGTCACTTCCTGCAAATTTCCAGGAACGAAGAATTAGACGAATCACGTATTTACGAAAATTGATGCAAAACCACTTCATGTGACCAATCAGTATTGCACAAACAGATTGGTCACATGAAGTGGTGCTATATCAATTTTCGTGATTACGTGTTCTAATTCTTCGTTCCTGGAAAATTTACCGGATGTGTTACCTATTCCATATTTATTTCCATTTTTTAGTACAAATTTTAGTTTGTAAATTCTTAATCTTTTAAATTGACCAAATGTAATTTTTGTAAAATAAATTGACCAAATGTAATATTTGTTATATAAAAAGTCTTTCATGAGTTTATTGCATATCTCTAAAAAAAATTAAATTAAAAATTATAGTTAACGATAAAGCTACCAGTCGAATAGTTTTAACAGTGACAAAGGAAACCGAATACTTGTCTAAAGTCTTAAAGATAATTCTGTTGGTGAAAAGATTGATAAGATGATGATTGAGATTTACGAACGTCAGGAAAGATTATACGTAAAATTAAAAATGATCTTTTATAATATATGTTTTTGATCATTGTAATTTCTGTATTAGTTAAATATAGTAATTATCATTTGCGTTTTTTATACGTAAAATTAAAAATGATCTTTTATAATATATGTTTTTGATCATTGTAATTTCTGTATTAGTTAAATATAGTAATTATCATTTGCGTTTTTTATAAATTCCTGACAAACTTACTTTTCTTCACACACTTAATCTAATTAGTTGTGTTCATATGATTCAAAATTGCAATAATTCAAAGTCACGCAAATCACATGACATGGCAATAATTATGAAATTTAATTTCTTAATGCTGGCTAAATCAAAATTTTTTGCCAGCTTTAGCTTTTGACCTAAAATTAAACTTTCTCAATTTAATGCTAGAGAAGATGTTTTTTTTAATTAATTGTTTAGAGACATATATATATTTATAAATGAAAAAAAGTTTTTTTACGTGTCATCTCGTCCATACTGATTGGTTGCATATATCATTAAACAGGATTAAATCGATTCATATAAGGGTCCGTTAAGTCATGTGATTTATTAAAATACTTAGCGTTAATATAAATACTTCTTTTTTTAATTATTAATTATTGTTTATTTTTAACTTTGCTATCTAAATTAGCTCTACGTAAAGCTTTTAAAGTAATAAAGGGAATTCCATCAAATTATTCAAACTCATTCTTTTTGCTATCTAAATTAGCTTTACGTAAAGCTTTTAAAGTAATTAAGGGAATTCCAGCAACATATTCAAACTCATCATATTCATACTCATCATAAATCTCGCAACAAAGCTCAAGGTTCGCATTATGAAGATATTCTACTGCCCTACAAAATTCTTGGATTATTTTTTTAAATCTGTCATTATTTACTCCATTTCCAAGATTCCTTTCGGGATTGAAAGGCTCTTCTATACATAATTTCCAATGCATCCAATTTTTTTCCCATTTATTCAGGCACATTCCTAGCCGAAGAGAAATAACGTAATTTTCATAATCAAAGTCATAAGCAAACCTAAATTACGTTTTTATTAATTTAGCGAATTCTATTTAAATAATAAAAATTTTACATAATTTAGAATTTTATTTTTCATATGTTAAACCCGATTAAATTAGTTTAACAGGTTTTAACATATAAAAAATGAAACTCCTAGCTCCTCTAATATTACCATTTAAAAAAAGCAAATAACAATCCACCAATTGATTCATTATTTTTGTATTTAACTTCCAATAATTCATTTTCATTTTCTTTTTCATTAATTTTTAATACTGGTAAAATTGGAGGATAATGCATTTGAAGGAAATTCAAAGTCATACATGTCCAAGTATATGATGATAGGGTTCCGCATGCTATAGTAATGAATAGAAATAAATCAAGAAATTTTGGGATTTTATACAAAATAAATGTAAAATCAGCATACCAGCATCGTTTAAGTCTCGTCTCTGTGCCCAATGTTTTATTATCATTACTAGCGGACGAACTCTTGAATCTAAACATACATACGACTTTATTAGATTTGTGTTATGTAAGGCCTGTGCATTGTTGACATTGATGTCACATGCTAACTTCCTGCAAATATAATAATGGTAAGATTACAATAATAAAAAGCACAGCGACATTAGAATAATTATATACAGAGTAGGATCCCAGAATTTAACAATAGGCACTTTAGCTTTGGGAACACATTTAACTACTTTCATTTCATCTGTTTAATATACAAAAGTTTAAGATTAATTCATTTTTTGCAACACAAATTGATAAATAAACTTAACACACGTTTTTGCAACTTCTCAGACAATGTAAGTATGTTTTCTAATTCTTTATTTGGCGTCGTAACGCATATATCAACGTCCGAAGTTGATGTTCCAAGAAAATTCACGGATGATCTCATAAAGTGGACAATAAGCTCAAGTAATACATATATTTAAATATCATTATTTAGAAAATTTTATTTACCCAAACATATTAACTTTTATTTCAAAATTAGGCCATTCATAATTTAAAATTCTTTCAATTTTCTTGACAAAATTTTTCTTTTTTCTTCATCTATACTTTTTGGGAGTAATTTCTGAAGGCAAAACACGTGATGTTGTTAATATGAATATGATTTCGTTCTGATACGAATAATATAAAATCAACCTTGTACAGTTTCCACATTTCGTTAGAAAGAGTACTTTCAAACGATTGATTTATTAACCGCTTCGAAAAACAATTAGCATACTTATGTCCCACTTTATTACAATAGTAGCATCGAATTTGTTTTTTATAATTCATAATTTTAAGGTTCCTTTTAATGGTAAATAATTACTATTAAAATTGCAATGAATCAATTTTATGATGCTATTTATACTTACCCACTCGAAAAACAGACATTTAAAAACATATATGCTATAATGAAAACATACACGACTATACGGGGCTAATATTTATGTATATTTTATCTAATAATAAGATAAACCGGTTGTCTTTTTAATGGCTAATATAAATACAGAAACATATTTACTTTAAAATTATTTATACAATATGTACGTGTTATACACTAAATGTGGCATAAATATATTTGTAATATATTACATATCCTGCCTCAAATATACAGCATGATGACTAAATCAATTGGGCAAACTAAATTTTAAATTTATGTTAGTATACTAAATAATTTATTCGGTTACCCTTTCAATATTTATAAAGTATATAAAGAGCCATTTTATCCAGAGTTAACCAAATTATCAGTATAAAAAATCTTCGCTATACAAGATACGTTTTTCATTCAATCTTATAGTTTTGCCATTAAAAATCCTCGCTCTTCAAAATTCAATTTTCAAGCATAAATCCCCCCACCCAGAATGCCTAAAACTATCCACCCTTGTATATACAGAGATAAAAAAGGATTTATCTCTAGTATGTTGATTAGAGGAAATATTACTGCAAAATTCAAATTTAATAAAAAACAAATTACCAAAACATCAGATAATCAAATAGAAGCAAGGTTTGCTTCAGTTTTATTACAAAATTCTGAAGAAAAAACAGAAGTTATAACTTTCAATCTTGAGAACGTAATTTACAACAAATTAGGCAAGAATTTAACTGTGACAGCTACAAAAGGAATGATTAAATTCCCCATTCATAAAATCAGAGAAAAATTACAAACCTGACTTTAAATTTAGAATAAACATTAGTCTTCTTAATTAATAATTTAATATTTTTTTATATAAAATTATTCTGTTTCCTAAAATTCAAATTCAAATGTGATTTATTGAAAAAAATTTCATTCTTAGCAAATTATTAATGCGACAATTAAGTATACTTTTGAATCGAATATTAGAATTCAAATTTTGATATTTTTAATTTTACAGGTAAAAATTCAGAAATAATATATTTATATAATATGAACTAATAAAATCCAAATTGGAAATCTACAAAGTTTTTATTAGTGAAAGTAGTATAAGTTTAGATACACTTGCACAATTTGTATTAGTAATGTACATATGTTAAATGTCATAATTTGTTAAAATCCTCGCTATATAAGATTCAGTTTTCACAATATTTAAAATCCTTGCTCTACAATTCAATTTTCATACAATTTTATTTAATAAAAATGCCTAGCCATAAAACCGCATCCCGGATTCCTAAACATAAACCTGTCATCCCTCGTTTATACAGAAATAAAAAAGGATTTATCTCTAGTATTTTGGTTAGAGGAAATGTAATTGCAAGTTTCAAATTTAATAAAGAAGATATTCTCATAAAATCAGATAAACAAATAACAGCAAGTTTTGCTACAGTTATATTACAATGTCCCGAAGAAAAAACAGACGTTGCAACTTTTATGCTCGAGACAGTAAAATACAAAAAATTTGGCAAGAATTTAACAAAAGTAATAGCTGAAAAAGGAACAATTGAATCCCACGTTCACAAAATCAGAGAAGAAATGAAAAACCTGAATTTAGTTTTTGAACTTATACATTAGGTTTCTTAATAAAAAATTTAAATATTTATCTATATATTGTTAATAAAAATTTCACTTCTCAAATACTGTATATAGTAAAAACAAAGTAACCTCCCTTAATTAAAATGTAGTTTATCGAATTTGTCATTTGGCATTGTTTTGCAACAAAAAGCTAATTTTTTTTATTGATAAAGATTATTCTTTTTAGTCCTTACTTTTAAAAATAAACTGTACCGACAATTTGTTTACTAAGTACTAAACAAATTAGCCCTAACACTAATCCTAACGTAGGTCGAATACTTAATCATGTGATGTGAATTAAAATGTAGTTATTGATAACATAGCAGGCTTTCATAGTGATTGGCCAATTTTTGTAGATCATCTCGTGATATTATAAAATTTTATTGGTTGATCGAATATTAATAAAAATATCAAAAAATATCGAATCACGAATAAAAAAAAAGTAATATGTAGAAAATAATTATATCCATAATCAAGTTAATACTGGCAAAAGTCTTTACCATAAAATCTCAATAATTTAAACCTAAATTATAAACTTATCACAAACAAAACCGAACAAAATCAGAAAAACTCCAATAAACTAAAATTTTATTAAAAACTTCAATATATTACAAATCAAAGAAAGAAATGAAACAAAAAATAAAAAATACAAAAAATAAATGATTAAGCCTATCCTATAATGCTAATAAACAATAAAAAAATGCTAAAAATAACCTATAATGTTCGTTCTAATATCAAACTAATTAATTCTATTTAGCCCTAGTGTTTTCTATTAATAATTAGAAACTTAAATTGAAAAATTTTTGTTTGGTTGAATTTATTTACGGTATTTTATATATTTACTTCTCTCTTCACATTTGGGGCAATTTGGCGCTTTACCTTTCTTGAAAATATCACAATATTGCGGTGTAAATGGACAAATGTTTGTGCAAGCATTACATCGTAATTTTGACAACATTCCATGTAATTGGACTACTTGAGCTTTGCAGTTTTTAACTCTTTCAAATTGCCAATCAATATCTAGTCCTACTAATTCTTCAAGATTATCTATATTTTGTGTATATACTCTTTTTAATTTTTTCATATCTGTCAATTTTTTTATAAAAGAATGAGTGGCTGTGGGTTTAGCATTTACAATTAATTCTTTTAATATACCCATGAAAAGATTAAATCCCTTAATAGTATCATGAGTTCTAAGCAATTGAACATCAAATAAATCTTTGCCTGAACGAAAAACACCTGGATATTGACTTTTTATCATATTGTAAAGACCGTCTGAACTTATAAAATCCTTTGGTTATAAGAAAAATATTAATTTTTAAAATTGAAATCTCAAGAAGAAATTGATATTACTTACGGGAATTCCCGCACTACATGATATGCCTGCTCTAGTAATTATAACGCAATTTTTAGCTTTGGCTACGTGTCTATTTACTTCACGGATTAAAAAACAGTCATTTTCTGACTTAAGACTTAATTTGACTATCTCCTCCATTTATGCTATATAGAATCAAAAATTTGAGACATCTTTTTTATATATTTTTATTAAGGTACAGTACATTTCTAATATAAATTTTTGTATAAATTATTTTTTGTGCAGATTACATTAGTAATAACAATTGAGAAATAAGTAAGTAAAAGTTTATTCACGAAAAATTTAATGTTACTTAATATATAAAGGTGGAGTCTTTTGTGTAAGACAAAATTTAAATTGAATTACTTCGAAAATTTTCATGTGAAAATAACTTTTCACATATATTGTAAATTAAACTTACCCTCGTGTGTAGAATTCCAAATTAAATTTATTTTGAAAAGGTATATATAAATCCTTGTTTCAAGAATCATTTAGAAATCGAATATTCTTTATTCCCACTTATTTCTTCTGATTAACCATTCAGTTAAAAGACCTGTTGCGGTAAAGTGCAAAGAATTTTTGATATTACAGAGGACTACAAAACGACGCGTCATTAAACATCTTATATTACATATATACTGTATCATTACACCAATCGGGTCAAATCCCTTCGCGTATAAAGCACAATTTCTTTGTTTAATATTGTGTTAACCGAAGGGTTAGTTTGGCTGAACAACTTGTAATTACGTGTCACTAAATATTATCTTATTCTAGATAAAAATATATATTTTTAAATTATGCTAACGTTAATTGAGTTAGAAATCTTCTTGTTGAAAGTTTAAATTAATCTACCACTCAGAAATGTGTAAAATTTTTGTTCAGACTTGTTCTTGTTTCAGATTACGCGAAAGGTTATTAATTAAAATTCTATAAATGGTTGATTTCTATACAATAATTGGAATTCTTACGCGGAATATTATTTTTTGTGCAAATTGCATTAGTAATAACAGTTGAGAGAGTTTGAATATTAGGTAAGTAAAGGCTTCCATTGCAAATTTTATTCACGAAAAAATTTAATATTAATTGATGTTACAATAATCCATTTTTGGAATTTATGTTAAAAGAAAGATGAAGCCTTTCGTAAGACAAAATCCAAATTGAATTATAATTATTTTGAAAATTTTTATATAGTTCAGTACATTAAATAAACTACACGCGATATTCCGATTAGAAATAGTAACTAACCGCGCGTAGTTTTTCATTTCTTTGCTTAATAAGATTAATTAAGTTGTTTCATAGAATTTTCAAACAAAATTACGTAATATATTAGAGCAATTGAATACATTATAACTATTTTATTCGAAAATATATTACTAATACAATTACACATAAGTGCCAATTTTCTTTGTTCATTCATATGGTTAACCTTAGGGCATATGTTAATATACGATCCGTAAACTATTAGTTAAATATAAATAAACTGTAATTTATTGTAAAACTGTTAGTTAACTGTAGTTATAAAATAAACTACAGTTTATTTATATGTATTGTAATTCACAGGTCACACCTCTTAGTTATAAAATAAACTACAGTCACAGTTCACACCTCTAGGTGCAATTTTGTTTATAAGTATTTATTTCGTAAGTAACAATTTCTTTGTTTCATGCTTATCAACATCTGGATGGCGTATACACATAAGTAACCCTTTTAAATTAAAAATTGGCATTTAGACATAGACTAGAGATGTGAACTGTGAATTACAGTACATATTAATAAACTGTGATTTATTTAAAACTACATAAGAAATTATTTAAAATTTCATTACTAATAGAAATTACGTTAATGCGCGTAAGTAACTTTGAGTGTTCGGCTTTAACCTTTCTACTTACGTAAACCCGATAAGTACCAATTTTCCTTGTTCATTCATAAGGTTAACTTTCGGCATATATTTTAGTACAAAATTGCGCACAAATAAAATTTATCTCATGATTAAACATTCGGTTAAAAGACTGTTATACAAATTTATAATGTCGCGAAAACTTTTGTTTTATCGCAAAATCTTTTCCGAATGGTGCAGTAATTAGAATTTTTAACCATTATATTTTGTGGAAAAAGTATAAAAGTGCCAAAACGTCCAGTTCTAATTTACTAGTATATACAGGCTAACGTATATTTTATTAATAATATTAATAATAATTTCAAATTTAATAAATAATTCCTTCATTAATCATGGCAATAACCCGGAAGCAAAGCTTTCGTGCCAATAAGAGAAAATCTGAAAAAATGCACAGCTTTACCATTAATGCTTCCGGCCTGACCACTCGGAGACTTTACAACTACCTAAAGGCACATGAAAATTCAGTTAAGAAAAGTATACGGTTGTGTTTTCACAGTCCATCCCAATTGTTAACAACATTGGATTTAGATGAATACACCCTTGACTCTAAACAGCAAGTTTGGGCCGCATATGCGCGCATCAATGAAAATATTTTACTTTATGGTGTTACTTATGATCCACAAAATAAAACTGTATCAGCCAAAAAATTTGATGATTATATGACAAATATTACTGAAATAATTTATAATGGCAGTAAACGGATTTCTGGTATCGGAATGGTTTATAATATTCAAACCCGTATTTATGAATCAGATCAATCTCGCATTTATATATATTAGTTTTTATTTTGTTTTATTATTTAGAACTATAAATAATTTTAAAAAAATAGATTTGAAGTGACATCGAAGGATAAATAACTTTTTAAATTTTTCTTACATTTGTCATATTTGGCATAAAAATTTTGTGAATATTACGCCCTAAATATCATAGATCACTTTTTAAATTTTTCTTATATTTGTCATATTTGCTATATAAAATTTTGTGAATATTACGCCCCAAATATCTATATTTCTAAAAGCATTCGAAATCATAAAAAAATGTTGAGAATATTTTGTGGGTTAAATTTTTGAAGGATAGTTGTAAATTCTTGAATATTATCCGATTGGAATCTTAAATGATATATCATCAAATATATTTTTTTTATTTTTTGTTTTTTATTAGGAGCGTTGGCAAGCAAGCCTTTCGTCATTGATAATCTGAAACAATTCTTTTGTCCAATTGTTGCTTTTTTGTTTCATATTGATGTTGAATTCCAACTAAATTTGTTGGAGCATATTAATTCGTTATAAGATAAAAACAAAGTAAATAATCTTTGTTGCCTTCATATGCTATTTAGTGATTTGCCTTTTGTATTTAGAATTAGTATTACAATTTAATAACTATTTTATTTAAAATTGTCCTTGTTTCAAGAACCCTTATACGCGAAAAGTCTATCCGCACTTATATTAAGTAATGTTGTTAAACAATAAATGACGTATTAATTGAATCTAGTGAGTATAATTTAATATTTTTGACGCTAATATTTTACATTTCATGCCAAATTAATTCTGTTTTATTCATTGAACAAAGAAAATGAGACTTTTTTTATTATAAATATTTATTGTAAAGGTCTTAAGTCCGAATGGCAAATTATTTATCAACAAATATCTCAAAAAATTTACTTGGAGATGAAGATCTTCCAACAAGCATAAATATAGCATGCATAAGTTCAATTACTCGAGCACTTGCAAAATAGTTATTTCCAAACCATTAATAGATTTTTCCAATCCTCGTACTATTTATGTTCTTTTGTAAATTGTAAATTTCTGAATTTATACAAAGTAAATAAATTTATTCTTTTTCATGCAATCCAGTTCCTATTAATTTAAATTAGAAGATATTTTAATGAAATAGCTATAACTAACAACACGTGATATAATTACATGGATATTATAAAATCAAAAATTGGTTTTGATTGGTTAAGCTATTGTCAAATTTGAATACCACACTCATAAAATTTTTAGTCAGCAATGCATAACGATAAATGGCAAGCATTAACGTTAATAAAAATAAAAAAATAAAAAATCTTTATAAATAAGGGTATTTTGGAATCAGGACATAAAACAATATATCTGCGAAAACATCTCGTCTCTGATGTTTCTTCTTTTTACCAGAGTTGATCAATGATGTCGGGTCAGGTATCAACTTCAAAAAAAACGGACTTAAGACCTTACTGGAAGATCGAGTGAAGGAATGGTCTCAGAAATTGTGGTGTCCGACTCTAAAATTTAAACTTTCTAATGCCTTATTCAGATCTCTTATATCATTATTATATTTTTTGTGTTATTATAGGTCATAAAGTTTTGTATATCACTTATTTTTTCTAGTTGGCTTTTTAACTTTGTAAGGTTAATTAATAAATCTTCTTTCGTTGAGTTTGGGTTTTTAAGGCAATCATCCGCATTATAAATATCATTGCTTAGCTTTAACATTTCTTTCTTATGTCCTGTTCTATTTGTTCGATATATCCGCCTAGTTCATTGAATTGGCAAATAATTATTTTGCGGTCAGCTGAAGCAATAGTTTTTAATTTTTTTATATTAATATTATTTGTTACAACAAAAATTCCTATTTCTTTAGCAGATCTTTGAGTTTCCAAGGCGTTTATAAATTTCTTATATTCTTTTTCAATGCCTGGATATTGTCCTGTTTTACTAGATTTAGTTTGTACAATAATTTGTATTCCATTTTTGTCGCCAATAAGATCGCTACCTCCATCCCCTGTGATTCTATAATTTCCAATTTGTAAAGCTAATTGATTAAATAGATTAAAAAATCTAAAATTTGAAATTATTGGATGACTATCAGAAAGCATTATATGGTACCCTCTATTTCTTAAAAAATTAAAAACTTCAATTTCAAAGTTTCTTCCATTTGTATATTTTTTATCAAGAGATTTAATTTTATATTTTTCAATTTTACCATTATATGATATAGTTATTTCACCTTCACCCACTTGGGATTGCATTTTATGAATTTAATTAAGAATGATAAGAAATTTTTATTCTTGTATTTATACATTTTTTTGCATACTAAAAGCAAAAAGTCTTTTGTCCGAATGGTTTATTTATGTAATTCTTACGCGAAACTGCGCTACCATGTGCATGATTATAACTACCAATTCGTTATATAAGATTTTAAGATGAACAAAGTAATAATCTTCGTTGCCTTCATATGCTAATTAGTTTGGTGATGCGTAATTAAGCCTTTTGTGTTTATTATATCAATAAGAATTACAAGTTACTCGGCAAAAATAACTATTTTATCTTGTTTCAAGAACCCTTATACACGAAAAATCTATACCGCATTTAGATTAAGTAATGTTGTTAAAGAAAGCACGCATAAAAATTGAATCCAGTGGATATTTTAATATTTGTGGCGCATATTTACGTTTCATGCCAAATTTATTATATGCTTATTAATAGTCAAAATAAATACATTGAACAAAGAAAATGAGCTTTTTTATTATTATCATACTTTGAACTACATTATAATTAGAATTTTTCGCGAATATAATAAAAAGTATAGTAAATTACATTGTTTTGGTATTAACTTTATCCACAAAAATATCGTATATAGTTTAAGATCTGTTTAGTCAATTTTTAAATTATTCATTTTATTTAAATTTAAGTAATACGTGTAAACATTTTATTATCAAATATTACTTTATATTTCTTAAATTTCTTACTTAATAGACAATAATTTTACCGTATTATGAATATATAATTAAAAGTGCTATTGAAGTTTTCTGCTTTAAACCTACAATGCTTTGCCTTTATTTCAATAAATTAATATCTGTAAATAAGCTTGTTAGTAAAATGTGTGCAATTTATCAATTTTCGTTTAAAATTAATGAAATTTATAGAGTAATTTTTTATTGTGAACAATTTTAAGTACCCCTGTAAGAAAAAGTGGCATGTGGTACGGTCCAAAATGGCACGGGAAAAAACAACCATTACGTGCCTCGCAAAAAATTTCATGTGCAAATCACGGTTCACAAACCATTCCTTCACTGCCAAAAATCCGTGCCAAAATCCGTGGATTTAGGATTAGTAAACTGCTGCAAAATTCGGTCCATTTACTGTTCAAAATTTACGGATGAATGTGAAAAGAAACCATCCCGTACCTCAGTGTCAAACACGGTGCACTATCCCGTGCCTTTCCATTATTTTAGTGAACGTGCCAAAATAAGTGTATTTTGGCTTAATAAACTGCTGCAAAATCTGGTCCATTTGCGGTCCAAAATTCACTCGTATACCCGTAATGGCACGGATATCACACGTGCCACTTTCTTACAGGGTACTTAAATATCAATTTGTCTATAAAAAATTAACAATTAATAGCCTCTACTTCTTTTTCTTTGCAGGATAATTTATCTCAATGGGTGCTAAAAGAAAACCTACCCACACATAGTTGTGATCTTTGTCCTATTGAATTATTTTAAATACGACTTTACATATTTTATTTTATTGGATATTTTATTTTATTTTATTGATTTGTTACTTGACTCAATAATGTTTTCAGATAAGCATAATAAGTTATATTGTTTTAATATTAATTTAGATAAATCCTTATTGAAGAATAAATGACTAACAACATCATAATGGTCATTATTACAATATTTTTTGGAAAATTTCACAAAATTATAAACTTGAAAAAAATCGATTTTTTCTTTAAAATGCCAACAAGGATTATACACCCAATTTTCATCGTAATCACCTCGATTACAAATTTTACAATATTCTTGAACGGGATCATAACAATAATCTTCACACGTTTTTTCTAAGATTTGTTGGAATTTTTCTTTAGCTTTCTTCGAATATGTTTGGTCTTCCAAAACTTCATTGATTATTCCAACAATTTTTTTTTTCATCAGAAGGAATTTTATCGTCTTCATCATTGATTAATATTTTCAATTTATTTACAAACTTATCAATGATATCATCCATAAAATTTTTATCTTTATATTCCTGTCTATAATTTCTAAATAATGTATTCAACGTATTGAATTTTGAAATGCTACAAGATTTTACAGATACTTCAGTTGTTGATTGTGTCATATATTTTTTAACACTTATGTTTCTGGTGCCTATTTTTTTCTTATTATTTTTCTTAATTGACTGTAAAATGTAATCAATCAGATTGACTTTTACAGCTTCGAAGAAAAATTGTCATCCGCACTCGCAGGCATTCTTAAATATAGCAATGAAAGTTTTCCTGGCAGTTTTTTCGATCATTTTATGCGTATGGGGGTGAAATATTTTATTTGATGAGTGTAATTTTTGATTTTACCACCACCATTTTTTAGTTTCCTAATATATTTCCCAGCTTTCAGATATCTAGATATTAGGATGTCGATTTCGTCCTGTGTTAATTTGGTCTGATATTTCTTTATAAATTTCTTTTTAACCTGAATATTCTTCACATTGCAATATGACTTTAAAGATGTTTTATTGTAAATAGTAGCAATTATGTGCTTTTCGCAAACGTGGATAAAAGTTTGTGGATTAAATTTTCGAAGGATAGTTGTAAATTCTTGAATATTATCCGATTGATATCTAAATGATAAATCATCAATGATGATGATAACATTACCCAAAAGCTCCTTCATATGGGGTACATGCTCATGATTCTTAATCAGGAAAAATAAGATGTCGATATTGTAATATCTCATGTTTGTCCATAAATTCGTCGCGAAGTTGTATTCAGAATTCAACAAATTCTCACTCGTGATATCCAAAGAATATTGTATGTTGTCCTTACCCCGTTGCATATCAAAATTACTAACATTCAGACTAAGATTTTTAATAAAATGTATGAATGCGTTATCATTATCATTCTTTATCTTATATGAGAATTCGAACTTCAGATCAACGTAAACTAGAACTAAAAGATTTTGTTTTTCGATGATGAATTCAGATTTTCTTATATTCATTTTGTTGTTGTATTATATTATTTCTGAGCAAGAAAGTCGTGAAAGACACTTTAAATACTAATTTTCAAAATCTGTGTGTAACTTTTAAACAAATATCAATAGTGGATATTATTTATAGTTATAATTAAAGCGTCATTTACTAAAAGCCAATCTGGTAATTAACCTTTAATGTTCATTGTGACCTATTCAAAATAACTATTCAAAATAATATTATTAGTAAGACTCTTTGCACAAATTACTGAATGTTTACATAAATTACATTATTTAGACAATCGTCGTTTAACAAGAGATAAATGGTATGTGTTTCACTATTACCATTGTATGATATAGTTGATTCGAAAATATATTACTAATACTGACTATGTTAATGTAAGAATTTTTGTTTCATGGTTAACCATTCGGACCGCATACACATTTCCTTCGAGATATTAAACACCAATTATTTTACGCATAAATGCGTAAGACCCATTTTTTGTTCAGCAATGTTCATTGTGATAATAACTTTCACATATTTGCTTAATTTTAGAAAACCTTCATGTATAGAATTCCAAGAATATTTTATTTTAAAATTGCCCTTGTTTCAAGAATCATTTAATTAACTCTTCTAAATTTATGTATACTATATATATTCACTCTATGGTCCTTTGCTCGAAGGCTGAATAAATTTATATTTCTGATATCAGTTATCACAGGATTACGTGTACAATACACGATTGTCAAATAGATCAAAAAGACTATATTTAAACACTAGTAACAAAGACTTTTATTTCTTTAATGTGTATAGTCCCATATATAGATGCAATCGTTGAGAAAGTGGCGCATTCCTGAAAGAATCTGGGGATATTAATTGTATAGTATTTTCAATTTTTGTGAATAAATTTTACATGTAATTATATGAAACAAAGTAAATGAGTCTAGTCTTAAATATCAAATTCTGCGGGTTTCTATGTAATATTTTTGATTAATAATATAAATTAAAATTGAAAAGAAGTTCTTTATTGAGGAAATAGATTAAAATTGGATTCTTTTGTCCGAATAACTTATAAGAAAGTTTCGGATTACTAAACATAAATTTTTAAATATGAAAATATTTAAATAAATATAAATAAATTTTTCTTTTAATAATTGATATTATTAATCAAATATTACGTACGTCATTTTCTAAATGATAAAAAAAGGAACCTATACTAAATATACAGCATAAACTCCACGTACTATTTAATGATATAACAAAAACGCACCTCCATTTATCGCAACCTCATATAATTCTGTACACGAAGGTTTTCTTTATATTGAAAACAAAGAACTGATGAGTATTACGCCTCATTAAATATTTACTATACATATCTTTTGGATATTTGTGATATCAAGTACGAAACAACAAAATGAGTCTTTGATTTTTGGGATGACTAATATAACCAACATATGAAAGTAATTTATACAACGAACTTTTTTATTATACATGGCACACAAACAGAAATTGCAAGAATATTTTGTTCAAATTGTCCTTGTTCAAGAGTTGTTTAAATGATTACGCGAAAAGACTTTCTTTAGATTAAGTATTGGCTTTTAGTACACTTAGCCAATTAAATTCTAATTTGGTGATAAATAATTCTATTTTCGGTGACAATTAAAATTAGAAAAAATTTATATTAGTTGTCACCGAAATTAAGAAATAGAATTATTGTTTTAAAATAAAAAATTTGATTGTTAAAATTTGATAAAACGCGTGATTACGAACTGTATTTAGCTTTCCAGTTGTCATCATATTATTATCTAATTTTGAAAAACTGTGTTCAAAAATTATTTGCAAATAAACTGTTTTTTTTTACGGATTTAGATAATTTTGGCCAGACTTGGTTAATTCCAGCCAGAATTTAGATAAATTCGACACAGATTAGAATTGTAATTTCGGCACAGAAATAATTCAGTCAGATTATTTCGGCTGAAATTTAGGAATTTTGGCCATAACACTATGAAATTAAATATTTGCTAGTAAAATTGTTACATTATTCGCAGCTTCCAGATTAAAATTGCGACTGAAATTATCTCTGAATCCGGTCGAAATTATCCTTGACCGAAATTATTCCTAAAATAACCATAAACAGCTTAGTATTGATTGCCGAGATGAAATTTGGGATTATTTTATTTTTCTCTCCTCCAAAGTTATATCTATCATAACGACTTTAAACTCTGAAAATTAAATATGACTTCGTGGTCTCATTGGTTGTTAAATCATGTTTGAACAAAGTTTACAATCGAAGATATCGAAAAACACCCCATTGTTTAAGTAATGATACAATATTATTTAAATCTAATTTCGGTGACAAATAATCCTATTTTTAGGTGACAATTAAAATTAAACAGTATTTGTCACTGAAATTAAGATACTTGGTATTGTTTAAAATAAAAAATTGAATTGTTAAATTTTGTTAAAATATCGTGTTATGAAAGATCTGCAGTTATTAATAGAAGTATTTCATTTTTGCGGTCACCTATTACACTCGTTCACTCTCTATTAGGAATGTATCAGATGCCTGGTACGTAGATTCCTAATTAGGACGCCATATTTTTTCTTCAAAAAAATTTTTTGACTTTCAAAATTTGTCAATTAAAATTGAATGAATTCATTTAAGAATCAACTTTGTGCCTAATTAGGAATTCATGTTTCACAATCTAGCCAAAGAATTTTGCGTCACAAATCTGCTAACAGAATTTTTTTTTAGCTCCCAAATTCATAAATTGGAATTTAATGAATTCATTTTAGAATCAACTTTGTTCTAATTAGGACTGCATGTTTCACAATCTAACTAAACATTCTATTCCATGAACAAAATGTGAAAGTCCTTATTACGCGTCATTAAATTGAATATGAAGTCAACGAAGATTATTTACTTTGTTTTAAGCGCGAGTTAATGTAATTTGTATTAATAATGTATTTTCCAATAAATACTATAAAACAAATTGCTTGTTACGCAAATTCTATTTTCTTTTATTCGAATGGTTAATCTTAACTTTTGTCTGAATGGCTAACTGGGTGTGTAGCCTTGTAGATTTTACAAGTTAAACTTTATTTATGTGTACGAAGGGATTCGGTAATTACGCACGCTTCATTAGAGGGATAAATTTTATTTATAAAAGGGCTGTTATTTACATGTATAAGCCGAATGGTTAACTAGATTGATAATCATGAAACAAATAAAATGTTTTGCGCGTTAACGTAATTTGTATTAGTAATGTGTATTTTCAAAATATGAACCAACAAAAGTCTTTTAAACTGGTTTAACTAGTTAGTATATTAAAAACTGTGCCGAAATAATAAGACTATAAAGTCAGTTTAAGGCTATATGATTAATATGCAAATTTATACAAGCTACCTAGACAAAGACCTGATTATTTTTGCTGAATAACTTGTAAAAGAGTCTAATTACGTGTCACTAATTATTGTCTTATTCTACATAAAAATATATTTTTTAAATTATACTAACGTTAATTGAGTTGAGTTAATTAAGTGTAACTAAACAAAGAATTGAGACTAGCCTAAGTACCATAATATATTTAAAGTAAAATATTTATTAATAAAAGAATGAATCGAATTTTCTTTGTTAAAAATAGCATTTCAGACTACTGTTAATAAATTTCAAAATAACATGGCTAATTTCTGTACTATTAATCAGAGTTCTTACGTGAAAATTGTGTTTGCATACGCATCATGATATTGCATTATACGCGAAGGATTTGACCTGATTAGTATAATTTATGTAATGATATTTATGTAGAATAAGATGTTTAATGACACGTCAATTCTTTGCTTCAACTATATTAATATGCGATAAATTAAACGCTCGGAAATGTGCAGAAGTTTTGTTCAAGATTGACCTTGTTTAATATCTGGTGAATTTTAAAATTGGACTTTTTAATTTAAAAAGAAGTACTATTTAAAGTTTTGTGCTTTTGTTTTAATTTATGTTATCTTTGCCACGGTTATTCGTATTAATAATAAGTTTTCTTGTAAAGTCTATTTGGTTCTTAAACATTAAATGATTCTTGAAACAAGGACAATTTTGAACCAAATACCTTGAGCATTTCTGAGTGGTAATTTATTCATATACTATACTTTTCCAATATAAATTTAATTTGGAATTCTATATGCGAGGGTAAGTTTATATGTAAAAGTTATTTTCACAAGAGGCTTACACGTAACTATTTATATATAGTCTTTTGACCGAACAGTTATTCGAAATGGTTTATGGGAATTCTGGACAAGTTCTACGTGTGCTACATTTAAAAGATATAAATTCAAAGCTCTTTTTCTATCAATTCGAATCGATTTAACAATTTAAAAATATCATCATGTCAACCATTAAACGTAATTACGGAATATATTGTGAAGATAATGAAAGCGACCTTTCATCTAAAAATAAAACTTTATCCAAAAAACTCAAAACACAAAAAACACAAAAATCTCAACCAAAGTTTAGCACGAATACAAGAATTTTAGTTATCTCTGATGACGAAAATAATCTGCCGTCACTTAAAACAAAATCAAATAATTCAAAACCAAAAATTATAGATATCTCTGATTCAGATGAAGATGAACTGCCATCTCTCGAAACCGTGTTAAAAAACATAACCAAATTCGCCGAATACAAAAATAAACAATATTGAGTTTATCGAGATACAGGATGATACCACGGCTGCAAATAATAATAAAGACGATTTCACTTATACCATCAACGATCGATTTCTCAGAATTAGTAAAAAGACAATACGATCTAAATTAAAATGCATGGTGAGAAGACTCAAATCCAAAAAGGTTATCAGATATATCGTTGAAATTTGTAAACATAAAGAAAGATACAAGTACTACAACGATTTCAAATCCCTATCCAAACGGCATCTCCGGGATCCTTTAACCATAGATCGATTAGTTCCTGGATATTATGGAATGAAAGGGTACACGCTAATGTACGAGCATTTGATGAAAAACACCACAGAGTAGGAACCAAACCTAGGAACAGATATAAATAAACAGGAATTCATGCGAGAGGTTATTATTCCCGAATTGGGTGTTATGTTCATAATGACAGATCTCAAGGTTAATGATTACGACACCGATGTAATAATCACGTGTAAGAGCGTTAAATACGGTAACCAAAATTTTTTCGGAGACAGCGATGATAATTGTTTTTGGTGAAAAGATATATTATACCATTTGAAATAAATTAAGAACACTCTGTTATTTTGAGACCGGAACAAGTATTTTAATAAAATTTGTATTATATATTATTAGAAAAACATAATTTTTTATATAACACAGTTTGTGTCTCAAATGAATAACTCGTAATTTATTGAGAATGAAAAATTAAAAATTTCTTAAATTGACAAATAGCCAAATATTCAAATCTTAGTATTCCGAAATATTCTAAACTTCTCCATTTGTTATTTTAACCCAGTTTATTTTCCGACTACTTACACGGGTAGTGAAAATTCAAAAACTTCCACGAAATCAATTCTTCATGGCTTCAAAAGTTTTTTGTCCACAATATAGACATATTTTTATTTTGCATGAAAAAAAATCAGATTCGTCTTCATTTTAATGACCCGTGTGAAACACTTGCTATCACTTTTCCTTCAAAGAACAAGTTTGAAATGATCTGAAGAAGATAATTTAGCATCTGCTTTCTTTACTATTTGTAGAGATTGAAATCAAAGAATACGCTTTTTTTAAGAAAATATAATTTCCTCTGCTCAATTGCTAACCATCGATATTTTTTTAACTTTTTATTAAATATAGTTATAAAAAAAAATATCTATTATAACAAAATTCCGATTAATAGCACTTTAGTATCAAATAAAATAATCTTTCTGAAAAAAAAACAAATATTTGTGTGCAATATGAACTTTAATCTCGATTAAAATACTTTTTATTAAAAATAATATTAAAAAATAACTATAGTCTCAAATAAAATTAATCTTCCAGAAAAAAAAACAATAGTTAGAATTAATCTTCCAGAAAATAGTCGAAGCCATTTTTATTTCTAAAATTAAAACTTTTGTTTTTAAATGATGCTAAAGTTTTGTTGTTGATCTTTTCTATAATTTGTTCATGTAAATTTGAAGACACCAAGTCTTGTTCATTATAGTTTTTCACAAGATCACCGAACTTAGCTACCAGTAATTTTTTTTTATTTTACAAACTCAACGGAATTAAAATAAAAAATTTTTATTAATCAAAAATAAATCAAAAAAAAAAAAAATAAAATAATCCCAAATTTCTCTTGGCAGTCTATTCAATTTATTTAGTTATAATTGGGTATTTTAGAATAATTTCGGCTGAATTTTAGTATTAATTTAGGCTAAATTTTTGGAATAATTTTTAGTCCAGGATTTAGGATAAATTAAGCAAGAACTTTAGGGATAATTTCGACCGGATTTAGATATAATTTTAGCCACAATTTTAATCTGGAAGCTGGCCGAATCATGCGGCAATTTTTACTATATGCTTAGATAATCTACATAAGTTAGTAATTTTTGTAAATGACTGTAAAGAAACAAGAGAACCAAATTAAACTAACTGAAGTACTTGTTGTTCATTCAAGTAAAGAATAACTCTAAGATGTTAATATAATGTAGATAGAAAAGAATAACACAAGGATGTTAACTATAAGCAATATTAGCAACATTTTACTATAGCACTGATTGAAATCATGTTATAATTATTAATACAATTACTTCAGAAGATTTTTTGACCATAAATAAATTTAAAAAAATAGATGACAAAATCAACGCTTTTGATGTTCTTTTTACTAATGATCAATATAAATTTTTTATTTTGCTTTTTACTATTTTATGTATATTTAATTTGTTTTTTATTATTTTATAATAATTTCAAGAAATATTTGTTAATAAAATTGGACATATCGAGAAAAATCATTCAGATACTAAATTTTACGTGATTTGTAGAATACCAATTACTAACAATTTCCAAGATAAAACAGGGAAAATCAAATTTGCAACTAATTTCGAACTCAGTTCACTTTCCTACGGCATCAAGAGGCGGTCGGAGATCCAGAATTTAATTTAGCAAGATCTACAATATACAGGTACGTATACTGTAATTTTGATGACGTTATTTTTTTAAATCGATGCGTAAACAAATGTCGAACACTTAACTTCTTTCCTTTGTTCTTTAAACTTTCCCTCTTTTCTCAATTATTCCTTTAATTTTTTTTCTTTCATATTTTTTTTTATCTTTTCTTTTCGTTGTGCGGATAGGGCCACTGAATGTGGTAGTCTAAACTTGTAGCTTCCATACACATAAAATGTCTTTCTTTTTGTTTTCATAGTTTTTTTTATAAACTTTTTTTTATCTTTTTGACTCCGTCGAAGTGTATGTTCTCTGAAATTGAGCTGAGAACCGATGAATGTTTCGAGTTGGTAACGAATACGAGTGTCTAGACGTGAAACTGGCTCGCAGGAATTGACCGTAAGATATGCTCTGGGATTCATTTTCGAACGGGCGAGGGCAAAAGTGTAGCAATTCGAAACATTTGTCGGCTCTTCGGAAAATTTTATTGAAGCGAACGATTATTTTTTCTTTTTTCCCTTTTCTTTTTTCCTTTTTCTTTCTTTTTTTCCCTTTTTATTTTTTTCCTATTATTTTTTTATTATTTATTTTTTCTCTATTTTTTCGTCGACGAAGATTTGATTACGAATTGTAGGGAAGTATGAGTTTATTTCTTTTTGAATGGTTTGAACGAATATGTTAAAACAGATGATGATTACTTTTTATTTTTTTTTATTTTTATTTTTTTTGAGGAGAAAACGAAGCACCGATGTCGTTTGGAGAAGACTATTTTTTTTTTAGTTTTTTTTTGCTCTGTTTTTTTTGTTGTCTTTGTGGCGAGCGCACTTACGTCGTTCGTCACGGAGAATACATTATTTTATGGTCTTTCTTCCTCCTATTGTTTTTTTGTTTTTTTTTTTTTCAAACACACTTACAAACTTTTTCAGTGGAAACGTCGTTCGTAGCGGAGAAGTATTATTTTCTTGCTCGGTTCCCACACTCGAGGGTTATGTCTTTTGCCCGCATGTGATTTCTGCGCCTCTTCGAAAAAGATAAAGGGATTGTTTTTTAGCGTAGTTTTCAGTTTGCTTTTCGTTTCTTCGTGTGCTGGCCGTATTTCGTTTCCTGACGTTGCGTTTATGGTTTTTTCGTTAACGTCTCCCTTTTTTTAATCTTGTTAGCCTCTGAGTCACCCTTTTTTTTATGGTTTATTATTATTATTTTTTTTTAGTAAAAAATTAGCTTCATCATTGTTCAGAGATCTTTTTTTCTTTATGGTTTCGACTTCTTCGGTTGTCGAACCCGTATCCAACGTTTTCAAACGCTGGTTTGTTTATGTTTTTTTTTACTAATCTACTAACTAAAAACCGCAGCATACGTTGGGTAGTTTTTGAACGAAAGGCTAACGCTCGTAATGCTCGAGTATTACCCTATGAGGTAAAAATCCTCAGCCCGTCAAAGACGTTGTAAGGCTGCCGATCGCCCGGAACCACTCTAACCGTTCTCACAACCAGCATCCGTATGTGAATTCGAGGGAACTTGGTCCCTTGGTGAGGTCGGTGTAAGGCTGTCTCGTGTTGGCGTGAAAATGTGATTTCTAGAGGGTTCGATGATTAGAGGAAGGGTCTCTCATATGAGGTAGATTGATCGGTTTATCGGTTATGACAACTCAGTGAGTAATTCCTTCTATGAGTCCCTTTACGTATTTTATAGTTAGGTTACGGGCTGGGATCTTTTACGTCATTTTCAGTGTTGCGCTTGGTCGTTATATTCTTTTCGGGGGTTCCGGTCTGACCGGGTGAATCCCTGATGGAAATCGATGTTTTTTTTATTCCACGGATGCTCCCGTCTGTGGTTTGAGTTAAGGGGAGGGGTATTTGGTCGGTAGGGAAGCACAGCTTGTTTCCCATAATCTCACTGAAATGACATGTTTTTCCCTGGTCTAACCAAAAAGAACTGACACGACCTTTGTTCGTCAAAGGGCACAGTCAAACCTCTATAAATGCAACTCATAGAGACAAGCCTACAACGTGCATTTAGGGAGGTTTGCGTACTCGAGGGTTAGATACCTCGCGAAAAACTAACTGCCAGAAGTGGTGAAAATACTGGGGTGTTTTAAATTAGTTCGTCCCCACGGTTCGTCCGCTCTAACACGAAACAATCCGTTTTATAGAGTTTTCGTGATAAAAAATTCTGGGTTCGCATTGGTCCAGTCTTTGTTTCGTTGTTTTTGGAAGATCGAGGTGTGGTGCGAGCTTAAATGTATAACAACGTCGTGTGATTTTTTTCGCGCGGGTGCATTTATTACGGGTTTCTATGCATGGAAAAATGAAACTCCCCTTCATTGAAGGTTTGGCACGCCTCGACGATTGTATTTGTTTTTTTTTGATTTTCGACGGTCTTTCGACCTGGAAAAATCAAACTTCGAATTAAATTATTCATAAACTTTAACCGATCCGACCCGAGGATCGTCACTACTCGGTTCCTTTAATTCGTTTTCTCTTCCTCTCCTTTTCGATTCCTTTATTGTTTTTTTTAATAAATTGCAGTATTTATTTAATAAATTATATGCATTACAGCATCAAAATCAATGATGATATTAAATTTAAATCTTTTGTTGCAATAACAGCAGAATAAATTTATGGAGTCATTAGCGAAGTTGCTTTACAGCAACAAGAAGTAGAATGTTTTTTTCTTTTTTTTTTTTTTTTTTTTTTCGAATATTAATATTACGAGAAATAGAGAAAAATAATAACTGACAGGCAAAAAAAGAACAAAAAACTCTTTTTCTAAACTTTTCAGTAAAAATCAAGCCAGCGGAAAGAAAAATAAGGGGTTAACAGTTAATATTAATATTTAATATGTACGAAAATGTTTTCGAAATAAGTTATAGTCTTCATTATCATTACAGTTTGGTTAAATGTTAAAAGATGTGTTGTATTTACTACATTCGTATCAAGGTATTTGTTTAAAAGCTTCTATCATTAAAAATAAAATAGCAATTTTGTTGGATCTGTACAAATTTGTTGAGAAATTACTATTTAATCTTTGCACGTGATGCACCACTTCATAGCATTATCGACAGCCTAAAATTTATACTCCAATTCTGTCCATAAATCTGCCAAAATTCATACTCTAAATCTGGCAATTTATATTCAAATTTATATTCTAATTCTGCCAAAATTTATACCCTAATTCTGCCAAATTTATATTCGAATTCTGCCTAAATTAAACTCTAAAATATGCCAAATTTTATACTCCAAATTTATATTCAAATTTATATTAGAATTCTGCACAAATTAAATCCTTGAACTAGTTTCTCATAAAATCATTATATACTTTGTTGCTAATGATGTGACCCAGCTGATGCGGACAGATTTTTTAAAAATTTTGTGAGGTTATTTTGTCCGTTTTTTTAGGGTTTGGTTAGGTTTAGGATTAGAATTGATTATTAAAGAATATATGTGGAAGTTAGCAGGGCACATATTTTCTAATCGCGACCCCAAATTTCAGCATCGGCCACAAATTTCATGCACTGCTTCCTTTAAAGTAAAAGCATCCATTTTTTTGCCTTATTCTTAATCTTGGACACTTTTACCAACAGTTAATCTCAAAATAGAGATGTGATCCGTTATTCACTGAATCGAAATTTATTAATAAATCTACTGGATTTTATTAATAAATTTTGATTCAGTGAATAACGTGTCACATATCTATCTCAAAAAATAAGAATACAGGAATCTTCATATAATCGAATTGATAATTGACAAAACACCCGTTATTCACTAGATTTAGTGAATTAACGGGTCACATAATTATAGGGTTTTTTCTATTTAAAAAGATTTCACGTGATCAATTATCTGAGTGTCATCTGACAGGGGATCTACAAATATGTTGATCATGTAAACAACCCTCCTTTGATTAAAAAAAACCTTCATATTACTAAATCTCAATAATGGAAAAATATTTTTTAAACGAAACCCCTGATAAAATAACAATAATAACTGCAATGTACGCAAGAATAACGACTAATGAATGGACTGGTAACGAAAACGAGGAAGTTAATATTTATAAAAACACGAAAAATAGGATACTTAAAGCCTTAATTCACAAAAAAAATGAAAAAGAACGTTTCGAAAAATTAATGTCTCTTGAAGATACCAAGGTTAAGTAATATCTGACTATCATATTATTGATAAAACTAATGAGAATGTGATGAAAATAAGCATAAAGTTATTAGCCCAAATATTTTCAGCCCTCAAGACATTCACAGCTTGCGATATTGCAAAAATATAACTTGCATACTGACTTGCATACGTTACAGTAACAGTTTTCCTGTGAAGATGTTCGTAGTGATATGTCGTAACAGGGTTGAAATTTTATCACATTATGTTACAGTACCAGGCTTTTCCCTGCGAAGATGTTCATTGTGATAGAGAACAACAGGCAGTCTAAATTTATTATGCTAATAGCGGAAGACAAAACTTGAAAATTTTTCTTAACTTTTTTTCAAATTTGAAAATTCTTGAAGCACTCATAGAAGCGGGCGCGTTGATAATAGTAAATTTTTTAAATCTAATACTGTATATAAATTAATGCCAAATAAACTTTAATCTTAAATTTATACAGCCAGTAGAAATTTCTCAGTGGAAAAAAGATGCCGAGGAAAATATTAATAAGCTGCAAACAATTTTGGTAATAAATGTGAATTTCACAATTTCGTCTAACTTTAGTTATATATTAAATTTTTTCTTTATTAAGAAACATCGCATAGAATCAAAAAGTGTATTTTATCGAAGTACTGTCTCACGTCTCTGTTCTCAACTACACAAGAAACTAAGTAATACGAATGTTGAAGATTTGACATACGATAATCCACTAGCAAGTGGCATTATATGTAATGAATCTGAATTAGTCAAAAACCTGCCACAAGATTGTCAAGAAGAATTTCAGGCAAGTAACAATAATTTCAGAAAAATGTTCGCGATTGAATTAAGAATAACTATTTCTAAATAGACGGGTATTTTGAAAATGAAGCTTGAAAATAATTCTGATTTAAAACGATCTTCTGAAACTTTGGTGAAGAGTCATCAATCATGGAAAACCCAAAGGAACAAAATACGCTTTGGAAATAATGTAGATTATGGGATTTTGTTTGACGAAAGAAAAGATATAATTAAATTTGCAAGAAGAATATCTAACACTCTGTATGATATATATTTTATTATTCGTGGTAAAAATTTTATTTACTTTTATTTCCGTTTGTAGTGAGAATGCATGGAGGTCACCACATTATGCTATGATGGCCAGTTCATTAGAACAGATTAATGAAGGAACATACGTTGTAGAGGTATTAGCACCTTTGCTAACCGCTACTTTTTCAGAATTACCAATCCCTTTGATGTATAAAACAAATTGGTAATATTTTCTTTTTTTTTAATCTAATAATTTGAATTGTTGGAATTTTTAATTCTATCATCCTTAATTAGAGGAGAAATTGAGAGTCCTTCTAGTAAGGCTCGTAAAAAATCACATGGAAATAAACCAGATTTTATGTTACGCGTGAAAGTCAGTGATAAAGAACTAGAATTAGTTAATATGGAAACAGGACGACCTGAATCTGATTGGCGGAAACAAATTTCTGACCATAATAGACTAGCACGTGGCGCTAAAGATGCTTTTGAAGATTTTTCCATCAACGGTAGCGAAAAAAAATATGAATACGAAGAATTGACGAAAATTTTTTGCCTTAACATTAAAGGCAAGTTATATAGAAAGATTAATATTTTCATTATAAATTTCTAAATTTCTTATTTGGTTATTTTATATTAGGATGGTATCTATCAATTCATGTTTTTTCCAAAGCCAAAGAAGGATATTATTGTTTTGTTAAGATGCGTAGACTGAGGTTCCCCTGTTTGAAAGCAAGCTTGATCAAGTATTTGAGTTGATGCAATTATTGTTAGAATTACGAGTATGTTTACTATTTTTTATTTTACTGCGTTTGAACTTTTAATTTATATGGAAATTTGTAATATTTTAAGACTGCTGTTATTTCGACAGCCAGAATGCTATTTTATCGATACACAACAAGACGTTATAAAAAGTATAAGAGTAGTGTTTCTGGTGTTAAACAAACGTTTGTAACAATTGGGACACCTAAAGGCATTAAGAAACGATAATATAATGCTATTACTTATAGTTTTAATGAGCTCTCAAATGTGTAGAATTTAAATATATAATAAAAAAGTTACTTTGGATTTTATTTTTTAAAAACCAATCAAATTGCTGCATTTGGAAAATTAATATTGAGCCAATATCTTATGGTCCTCAAAATTCGTGCAGTATTGGCACTTTAAATAACAAAATTTATAAAATTTGGCCTAAATTATATTATCGCTATGATTTGGTTTTAATTGGTCATTTGTTTAACTTTAATACCTATATTGTAAACTTAAATATTGTCCCAGGTAAGATAACTTAATCATTTCGACACAAAATTAAATAGTCACATGTTTTATCATAGGTAAAATTTAATAAGAATAGGATGTCCACGATTATGCGATGCGATGTGATAAATTAATTTAGGTCAAAATTCTGAATCAAAATTAATTCTAGGCTAGCAAATTAAGCATAATTTCGGGCAAAATTAAAAGCAATTTGATGCAAAATTATATATAATTTCATTGAATATTTATATAATTCTAGCAAAATTAGGTAGTAAGACTGAATGAAAAATTCATTAGTGAAAACAATTCTAAATATAGTAACTCTGGTAAACATAATTTTGGTAGAATTAATTCGCAATTATAATAAACGCTCTGGTAATAAACATAATAATAGTAAAGATGATTTTGGTAGTGGAATTAATTCAATTTGTCATTTGTTTAGCCATCGAGGTGAGTCAAATTTATAAATGCTATGAATTGTATTTCGATAATGGCTTAAATAATAACCTAACCTTTGTAAAGACTAGCTTTTTTCGAATTCATAATATATGTGATTTTTTTTTTCTGAAATATTAGTAACAAAAATTTATTTTTTTTAAAAAAAACGATTTTTTTTAAAAAAAAACGATTTTTTATATAAAAAAAATTTACGCGTAAATTTTTTCTATATATTATTATAGACTAAGTAAATGAGTATTACTCAAGACAATTTAGAACTTTATATAATATATATTATATATAATTTACTTTATATTTAGTAAACCGTACTGTAGTCAAATGGACTCAACATGAATATATATACTAATTAACGTTATAAATAATAAAGTAAAAGGCAATTTAAATTTTTAAAGTTCAATATTTATATATGATCTATGATCTATAATTCTCACATATATATATATTGTATATATTGTATATTTACTTATAGTTTATACTATATTTTAAAACTTTTTAAAACTTGCTTATAGTATGATTTTCTCGGTATTAAATAAATACATATATATAATTCTGATATATACACTATTTAATAGAAAATTACAGAATTTGTTTCATTTTAACTCTTAACTTGTAAAAAATGATTAAAGAACAACATAAAGTGTGGCTTCATTTACTCAAAGTTTACCTAACTTTCGGCTGTCTTGTTTCTGGAACTTTGTATATTGTTAACGTTCATTTATTTTTATTTTTTAATCATATTTGTATTGGCCATCATGTTATAGCTGAATTAGTATTTCTTTTTCGCATTCTTAGGCATTAGTGTTAGTCCCAGGACAACATTTAATTGGATCTTGGGTTGAAATTGTCTCAATGTTACAGTATGTTAATTAATTTTGCCGTATTAGTTTTGCCTCTCAAAGCAATGCTGATTTTTTTGTTTTTTTAACATTTATAGCCATAACATCGTCAAAACAAACTTACTTTTACTTTTTTGTTTTTACGCGGCACTACCTTTATATATCAATAATACAACAATCGTGAATTTTGGAATTATTTTGAGATTAGCAATTTCAATATGGAATTGGTATTCATTTGTTAACACTGGGTTTTTTTCTTATTTGAATTTTATAGGATAGATATTTTTTTCAGGTATATATATATATAATTAACTTCTCATAACAATGTTTAAAATGTTCGACTCAAGTGTGTTTCAAATATTTTGTTATACAGTCTTTTACGAAGTTGAAATTACCATTTACCACTTTGCAAGATCGGAACCTCAAGTTTTTATAAGATATACACCTAAATATTTGCTTGTTTTTATTGTCCTTTGTACTGCAAATTTTAGTTGGTTTTCTGACTTGAGTTACGTTAGATGGTTTTGTTTGTTAGGTACAAAAGTTTTTCATCATTTTTAAATTGATAAATTGATGCCTCAAATTAGAGTATTAATAATGTTTTTACATTTAAGTTCTTTTTGTAGTTGAATTTAAAAAGCATCACTTTTTGAGATCAGGATTTATTGGATCTGCATTTTACTTGTTTGTCTTTTTTATCTGTATTTATTTATTGTTTGTAGTCGAAATTACTCAAATTTTACACTAGTGCATCCTATTTAAATTTTCGACATTAAAATATTTTGGTGGTCCAAAATTCGTCGATCATGGAATTAGCCAATCAAAACGACCAAAATTGAATTTGATTGGCTAATTGAACAATCAAATAATGCTGATCATCGAATTACGAAACAGGATAGTTTCTTTATCAGTTATTAGTTAATTCAAATAAGTAAATTGGTCTATGAATAATCACAAGGAGGTCTTTCTGTATATTATATATTGATGGTTTTATTTTAAAATTGGCATTATTGTTGTTGCTAAATTCATATATATATATATATAATATTGCCATTAGGTACTGTATTACATTTGTCCTAGAATTCGGATCTTGGATCGAAAACGTCTTTCATACGTGGCAATGTCTGCAATATGAATTTCATAATTTTCTATCCATCTACAGTATTGCAATTAATCGATGAAAGATTTGAGGCTCATATATTCATTTTAAGATTTGCGATTTCTGTGGAATTGGTATTCATTTATCGGCGTTGGATGGTTTCTTATTTAAATTATATTGCATCGTTTGTTTATGTGGTTATAATCCATTTTTAATATGAAATTAAAATTTTTGACTTAATTATTAAATCTTATTAACTGTTGAATTTATTATTAGTCGATTTGTGCAATCAGAATCTCGTGACTTTACAACTACATTGCAAAATTACATTCAGATGGGTGTAAACAAAAAGATAGATCGATTGAATTCAATTTATTTAAAATCAATTGTTGCTATTGGAACTAAAAAACATTTCTTTGAAAAATTTTTTTTAAATTCCTAGTGTGCCAATTATTCCATTTTTTTTGGATCCGGACTCCTGTCCATCGACATGTGGCCATGTCCAGGAACAACCCTGAAGTACGGTACTAAACCTTTATATGGATCCGAACCAGGGCCACGGAAAATTTTGGAAATAAATTTTTCCAAAATTTTCCAAATATTTGCACAAAATCCAAATAAATCCAAATTTTTTGGGTTTTTAACAACATAATATCTCTTTTTTATTGGTCTAAAATCGCCTTTTGATCACGTGGAATAATTAGCCATGGGCCGATCAAGGCACCAGGTCAACAGATACAGGGACACGGGTCATTATTAGTCATGTGGCATGGCCTAAATTATAAATTAATTTAGTAATGCCGGCCAAAATCCAAATTTTTCCAGATACCCAATTTTGGCCTTGCGCGATACTTAATTTAATTTTGCCCGGAATTATACTTAATTTTTTACCTAATTTTGCCCAGAATTATATTTACTTTAGCCTAAATTAATTTTAATTTTGTCTAAATTATGTATTTTAATTTTGCCTGAAAATAAAATTAGCGTATTTGTTGATAATTAATATGATTGGTTAACTACGTGACGTTGTTGATTCACGCGAATTTTCTGAAAATAGATTGTCATATGAGATTAATAAATTTTTTTCGATTTTTTGTTGATCTTAATTTTTTTTTTAACACGATATCTTACAAAAAAAACGTGCTTTTAGCGACATATCAAACTCTCTATCGAATTCTTTTGAAGATCCCCGTTTAATAAAAAATGCGTCACTTTACTTTGAGCATAAGCTAGATACAACATGGAGTCTTTTAGATTTCCTTCAATTTAGAAAAAAACAAACAACGTGGACAAAAAAAAAAGATGTAGAATTTAAACTATTTTTGCAATGCCTTTCAGCCAAAACCAAAACGATGGATATTGCTATTCAAAATTTTATGATTAAAAAATATGATTAAGTCGCTCAAAATAACTTACTCTCACTTCTTGTCTCGTCTGTATAAACAAACGTTGCAATTTCTCTTCACTATCTTCACTATTCAACTTGGCCTCATCTGTATTATATGCAGGATGTTGCAAGTTAACTTTTTCTTTGACTTGGCATCACTTGTATCTCACAAGGTGTTGCAAGTTTTTCGATATGATCAAATTCCTTTAACTAAGAGTGACTTATTTTTTTAGAATGAAAAAAAAGGGACCCATATAAAAGGCATTTTTGAGGATCATCCGACAATCACACTTTCTAACAGAGAAAAGTCTCATAATTTCAAGTCGCTTGTATCCGGAAAAGTAGGTCATTGAAATAAATATATTCTGTGGTTAAGATTGTAAAACATATAAAACATATGATTTTTAAAAAAAATTATTCAGATTGGTACTAGACAATGTAAACTTGAATCAGGAAATACCCTTCAAGAAACATTAGCATTGTATTGGAAAAATAAATGGGATGAATTCAATAAACTTGATTTTGACGATCCTTTTGTATCTGGAATTCTTTACTTACCTTTTTTACCATGGCTTAATGAGCTTCTTTCAACTGAAGATATCATTGAATTGAAGAATAATTCAAGCTTTATACACAATTTAGCTAATAGTTGGTGGTTGCCTTATTTGCAAAAAATTCAATCAAAAAATAAAAACCTAGTATTTGAAGATCAAGGACCATTCTCCATATTTTGTCAAAGGATGTGTTTGCATTTGTAAGCGTTTTTTCTTAAAAATATAAAATTGGATCACTACTTTAATAACTTTAACTTCAAAATAGTTTAGACTTGGTAGAGACTGGGATGTATAATGAACCCGATCATTTACTTAATGAAGTAACTTGGCGACACGACGCATATGACTTTTTTAAATATCTTCTCAACCCATTAATTAGCCAAAACAAACAATATGACCATGTCATGAAGTTGAAGCATTATTGGTGTGTATATCTTTTATACATAATCTTAAACTGAATTTTTGAATCTGAATTTTTGAATATTTAGGGCAGAAGTAACTTTAGATTCATCTTCAGAAAGAAAGACAAAAGCTCAAGTAATTGAATCATTTAGAATTTACATAAACTTAAATTCTACTAAAATATTTATTATGTAATAGAATAAAACTATTAGAGGAAGGATGGTAGATTTTGTTCTACGTCTCAAGAGTGCAGAAGACAAAAGTCTTGAACTCTTTGTATGTGAAATTGCTGGCGGCCCATACAATTTGAAATCCGATAAAATTTTGTCTGATAAACGTAAAGTTTTTCGGGAACTTCAAGATATGTTGGCAAAAATAATTGGGTATTTTATAACCAATTATAAGGATCGGTTTACTGATAATATAGTGAATAAACTTCATCAAATAAAAGTATATGCTGCTATTGGATTCGGTATATTTCGTAACTAAAAATTATATATTACTTAACATTATAATAATTTTTATTAAAAATGATTTAATTTGCAGGGTTTCAAATATCTTTTTACTCACTAGATATGAAAAAAGGAATTAATATTTGTTATCCATTATCTACGATTACCATTCCAAAAACGTATTCTGAAGCTAGTTATTTGAAGATTTTGATTGAAAATTTTTGGTGTCTTAGAGTATGTTCATTCGAATTCTACAATTGCAAATTTATTACAAAATTAATTGTTCATTTTCTTTGCAGAATGCCTTACAAGAAATGATTGAACTGGTCATCGAAATTAATGAAGATCTCGAACAATTGCATGATTCAAGACCCAGTAAAAATGTAGAAGGTTTTTTACAATATTGGAATATTTATGTGCCAAAAACTGTAACCACACCAAAAATGAATTATACGTAACTTGAAAATAATCTTTGTTTCCATTTACGTGGATCATGTGGATCATGTGGACTTGACACGAACTTTTTTTAATTTACAATCATTTTGAATTTTATAAATGATGTGATTATAGTTCGCACCGCGTAATATTTAATTCATCAAAAATTTTATTGTTAAATAGTTTTAACAAATTGTATGACATCCATATTTGGCTTTGAATATCAATTAACTTTAACATACGTGACTGGTAACCCAAATAAATTAAATTCTTGAATAACATGATAAATACTATTATATTTTTTTAAAAAATTAATTTAAAAAAAGTTGAGGGAGAAACCAAATAGAAAATTGTTGAAAAACCAACGATACGAATGAAATAATATAAATTATTAAACAACTTTTTTTATTTTAATGATGCTTAATTCTGGTTAATTAGAATATAAATAAATATAAAAAGCAAAAATTGAATTAGCGATATGTTCTTAAATAGCCTAAAATAATTCGATTACTTGATTACTTTATCTCAACATCACATTAAATAAAATTTCATAGTGACGTACACGCCACATATTCATAATAAGTGTAACTGAGATGCACAGCTAACATTACTCTGCCCATTATTCCTTCCTGTATAGATAAAAAGATATCCAGCTTGATCACAATTTTTTGTGATATTCGTCCAATGATATTGTTGTATTATTGTCACATGATATATGGTTGTTTTCTATCCGGGTTATCCGGGTAGCATAACCATGACCCTGTAAAGAATGCTTATATGGGTTACCCGGGTAAGCCTTATCCGGGCTTGATCTCTACTCCTATCCTATCTATAAAATTAAGACCATTCTTTCAAATTAATTTATTTATGAATTCTGGAATTAACTGGCAATGAATAAAGTTATCGAGATATTTATTTTCAATTCAATAATTTACTGTATTATAATTTAATTGCCATTATAATTTTGCATAAATATAAGTTATATGCAAATTATATAATCATTTTCTTGTAGCACAATATAATTATGCATTAATTGAAAATATTAAAAATTAAATTATTAAATTCTCTTAGAATTAGAGATGTGAAGTTTACTGCAAAAATTTTTATTAAAAATAATCCAATTCAAACAATTAATCTTGATAACAAAAGTGTGCTGTTAATGCAGAAATGGGCCCAGTTATATAAGTAGTATAGTCTGTTTTACTATAAAATTTAATTGGTAGATACAAGCATTTTGGTTTATTTGTAATTGCCACATTTATTTATTTTTTGATATAAATATATAAATACAATCTTTTTACTTATGTTTGAGCCTAAAAACTTTACTTATGTCTGAGATTAAAAAAAAAATACTGAACAAATAAGTAGTCTAAATAAAAAATTTAAGGATGATAAATATAAGAAAGAAATTATTAAACTTGAAAAATTTTCAAAGTTAAATCGAGAAGAAAATTATCAAGAATTGTGGAAATTACTCCAAGAACTACTTAACGTTAATTGTGATGATCGCACTATCAAAATCTAAAGCTGAATTTTTCACTGCTGAATACTATCTTCATGGGATGGTATATAAATAAAGATGAAGAAAAAGCTTTTGATTTTGCAACAAAACTTGCCGATAAAGAAGAATACAATTATGCATTAAATATTTTTAACCAGATTTGTAAAAACAAAAGTTCTAAGCTTAAGGATAGAGCTTCTTTCATGTTGGATAAATGTAAAGGGATGAGAGAGAAATTTTGGAAGAATTTAGAGTAACATTATAATCCTTGTATTGAAAATGGAGAAGCGTTCACCATAAACCTACTCTTGCTTGAAATTACTGTATATTTTTATTTTGCCTGGAGTTATGCATAATTTTTCTGGAATTATACTTGCCTGAAGTTTTGCCTGGAATTATAATTAGTTTTGCTTGAAATTATATTTGATTTTGCCTAAAGAGTTATGCCTAATTTTTCCTAGAATTTTGCTTGAAATTATATTTTAATTTTACCTAAAATTATACTGTATTTACTTTTGCATGTTGCTTGAAATTCTATTTTAATATTGCCTAACATAGAGTTTGGAACCTGTTATAAATTTTAAAACCTGTTTTTATATCAGATCCCAGATAATGATATAATAAGAATCTTTACTTGATATTATATTTTGATTACTTTATTTTTTGATTTTGATTCTTTTTTTTTGACCATTAAACTAAAATTCGAAAACTTTTAAAATATATTTCAATGTTTTCGATGCAAATAAAAAGATTAATAAAAGAATTAATCACTAATTTCAGCGTTTATATTTTTTTTATATTGAGCTTGACTCAATAACTTAGTCAAAAATTGATTGTTCTTCATTTTCATAATCATTGCTTGAGCTCCTAACAGTACTACATGAACCAATACATAATAAAATAGTAGCAACAGTTAAGAAGGAAACACTCATAGTAGCCAAATAAATTCCAGGACCAGTATTTTGACTTCCAATACCAGGAATGATAGAAATAAGATCAAATACCCAAACAAAAAGTAAGAGATCAAAAAAACAAGCAATGAAATTAAGTAAGGATGAAGTTAATATGAGTAAAGCAGCAATAATTGTAAAATGAAAATATAATAAAGGTAAAGAAATTACATTAAATATTAAAGCTATTAAATAAGGAATTGTGAAAAAACCCGAAACGTTAGCAGTAGGACTTCTTGGTTTAAAATTGTCGAAAGCACTTAATAACTGAGTTAATAAACCAGGGCTACTGCAGCAATATCCCCAGCAGTATTTGCAGCAGTATTTGCAGCATCAGTGACAGCACTACTAACGGCCGAAACAGCTGGTTCTACACTAGATGGAACATTAGGAATTGAAGGAGTTGGGATTGAAGGAATTGGAATATCGAGATGGTTTTGATTTGAGGATTTACCAGTGATTTCTGAAGAAGAGGGCACTAACAATTAAAAATTATTTAATAAAAAAAATAAATAATAAGAAAGCAATCAAAATTAATTTAATTACATTTATCAAAATTATTAACCAGTGAAGGTGTTGTGCATGAATTATCTACACAATAACCGTATAGAGTGAAAGTTATATCATTTTTTTTTGTAATAAATTTTATCAGATCATCAAAAGTAAATTTTGATAAATAAATAGTTTTAGAACTGCCAAGCAAAAGGATAAGAAGAAGTAAGATAGACAAAAGAATTAACATGTAAGAAGAAAATATTAAAGAGTATTCTTTTGATGGCCAGACTACATGAGAACGAAAGAATGCTTGAACTGGAGAGACAACATAAGTATGAAAAAATGAATGATTCTCAAGTTCTATGACAGATAAACTTTTTTCAGACATCTTTACACTGTGTATATTAATCTAGTTCCTAAGTGGGTTGACTTGAACGAGAACGCGCTGCGTTCCTTTTACTTAGTAAAATCTTTGGACTGACTTGAACGCTCTGCGTGCAGACACTATTCCTTGACAGGATGGAATCCTTATATTTATAAAAAATTCATATATTTTAAAAATAAATAACTTTAATTGTCACCTGGCGAAGCAGTGTAAATTTCTCTAACAATACAATAAAAAAGATAAAATGCTTTAATAGATTCGAGAATTAAATTAGATATTCAATTGAATTTCAATTAGAATGTTGAGAATACTTGAATTGAAATTTTTTTTTTGTCTTAGTTAGATAAAAGAGATATTAGTTTTTTTTAAAAAAAACAAATATTTTTACCACTATTTATATAAAAATTTTTGCCATATAATAAAAATTACATGAAATTTAATTTCAGAAACTTAACAAGCTTACAAATGTTAACTGATATGAAATTTTTTTTTTTTGTCTTAGTTAGATAAAAGAGATATTAGTTTTTTTAAAAAAAACAAATATTTTTACCACTATTTATGTAAAAATTTTTGCCATATAATAAAAATTACATGAAATTTAATTTCAGAAACTTAACAAGCTTACAAATGTTAACTGATATAATATTTTTTTAATTAAAGATAAAAAACTATCTTGATGCAGAATTAACATCTATCTTCATATATCGCAATTTGTGCTTCAAATTTGCTATTTCTGCTAATTTTTCCAGAATTTGTATTCATGTTGATTAAATTTTTTTAATTGTGTCCATCTTTCCTTCGCGATTTTCAACTATATATGAGAATTTTTTTTTCGGTATACTCTTTCATAAAGATATAACTGCTGAATATAATCCACAAAAAAATTAGTATAAGATTGCGCTAAATCTTAATTCTATGTTGAAACAAGTATTCATAATGAGGTTTGCTTTTAGCAATTAAGTCATAAACATATTGAGGATATTCAATTTCTTCATCATTATTGATTGATTTGTCAAATCCTATGCTTTGCATTACATTCCTTTTTTTATTTAAAATATGTACATAGTTAATATATGAAAAGAAAAATCACTTAAAAATAATAAACGTACTTATGCCACAAATAATCTATATTAGGACCTGACAAGTTTAAATCCCATATATTCGACCTTTCTTCTTTCCATTCTAGCATTTCTTTCTTAAACTCTACGTTGACCATCTCACAATATTTTCTCAAAATTTTCTCTAGTTCTCGAAGTAAGTCATCAGCATCTACTAAAACAATCTCCTCTCCAGTTATGTTCTTAATTAAATCATAAAGAAACCTTGATTCTTTTAGCCAAACTTTTTCAAGAAAAAAAATGTTATACCTTTCAGAATTAGGTACGCAGGCATTATTCCAAGCTTCATATGTAGAATTCGCAGCTTTATAAAAAGACTTTACGGATTTTTTTGGATTTCTAATTATGAATGTATGTTTAAATTTTGAAAGAATTTCCTTGGATCCTAATGGATTTCCTTCTAGGTTTCCATCTAAAAAATTGGATGCATGATCCTTCGCAAAAACTCTTAAGGTATGTGTTTTATCATCATTATAGTAATGAGGGACAAGAATTTCATTAAGAGTAGGCGAGAAATGATGTACAAAAGTGATCGGATCAGTAGGTTTAGGTAATAGAATTTGATTCAAAAAATAAAAGTTGTTGGTCATATAAGCACGACTAATTAAATTAATTGGTTCATGGATAACATGGAATTCTTGAGGACGTTGAAGAAACGGTCGTTCAAAAACCGTAGAGAGAGATCTTGGATATGACCAAAGAAAAATGGGTCTTTGATCCGCCATAAATGAGCAAATTCAATCTTATCCTCCTTTATTAAGTTGTGTAATAAATTAACACTAAGAGACTCTTAGTAAATTAGAATAATCTAAAATAGGAATATAGAAGTTGGACAGTGCAGATTTGCCTGAATTTATATTTAATTTGTTTAATTTTTAATTTTGCCCGGAACTAACTTAATTTGCTTGAAATTATATTTTAAAATAGTCAACAATTCAAAAATTGTTTACCCTTATTCTTTAGAAAATTGAAATTTAAAAAACACTACGAAACCTAACATGGTTTAATTAACTTTGTTAAAAACGACACATTGTTTTTTAATTCTGTAATGAAATTACAGGGTGGTATCGAATATCAATTACTGAATTAACTAATTTGATTGTCGATCCTTGTATGTCTCGTAACAGAAATCAAAATTGAAAAAAACATGCATAATTCTTGTTTTTTATTATTTCCTGAGAATATTTCAAATACTATATATCTTATCGATATGGATCTTTACACTTAAGTAAGCATTCCTTTTGTTAGGTAAGATACTTATTATGGAGATTGAACTAGATGATTATTCAATGATGTTGGTTAGGCCAAGGAACGTTATGTAGCAAAAGTGAATGAATATTTTACGAACTTTCATGTAAACGAATGGAATTATAATGGATTTTTCAATTTTTTGTCAGCCGAAAAACGTAGTGTATTTGGATAAAGTCCTTGCAAACGATTAGTAAAAGTAATAATTATGCTGTTAGGTGCCGTAAAAAGCGAAAAAGACTATTTTTCTGTGAGTGTTGTTATTCCTTCAAAGCAAAGCATCACTATCTTCAATTTATGGAAAGTTTTCGAATACTATTCACAAGTTTATGATAATAGTAAATCAATTTATAGAGAAAAAGCCAGAAATCGTTTAATGTAACTGTTATTATTATGGTATTGGTACTGATAAAGATGAAAGTAAAGTTCGTCAACTTTATATCTCAAACTGTTAAGTAATTAGGGTCTGTGGTTTAATATTTATAGTATTATTCTAACAGTTAACGATAACAATAACAGATATGCAATTAAAACTTTAAAAATTAAAATGTAGTACGAACGTAATTTAATGCATAGCAATTTTAAGAAATACATAGCAAAATTTTCGAATATGTCAATGCTACACTAATAACTAGCAAAACACACGTATTTACACGATATTTGATTAGTTTAGGTCTTCACTGCCACAATTAATAACCACAGTCGAATATGAGTAACTAGATAATACAGATAATCTCAATTGTATTATTTAAAAAATTCACTAAACAATACAAGGTTTGATTTTATTAGCCGACCAAACACCCCACCCTACCATTGATGTTATACGACTGATTTTTCACGCGGTGTACAACATAAAAAAATTGACTTTGTATAAATTGTTTTTTATTTATGAATAAATTTGCTTCAATGAATTCAGCGGATTTCAACGTATTTAATCAGATATTGGGCAAAAAATAGTCGGATATCCACGGATCCAAACACTAGTATAAATTACAATTCTGAACATAATGATATCTATTTTAGTGCTGGCAAAACTTTTGTAATGTCGGTACAATTATCATGTGACAATGCACTATTTAATGTAAGTTAAATAACAGTTTCGTAAATTACAAGAATTTATGCGCACTCATGAAACCCATCTCTAATTTATTTTGCTGAAATTAGACACACTAATTTATTAGGTGTTAGCCATGGGAAACAAAAGGTAATATTTTTCATTATTTACCATAGTAAATTCAGTTTTAATCATTATTATAAGATAACTATCGCATAAGTTAAATATAACCACATAGAAAAAAAATTTGCTGCTCGAATCCCACAAGCAATTTTACTTTTTTCTGATTTAAAGTCATACTGACAATCAAATGGGATCGGATCAATTTCATGTATAGTAAGATGGTGTAAATAACTAGGTTAAAAAAGTTACAAGTTAACACTTCGCGAATATGTGTTTCCAAATTTGGTTTCTTAAGCTCATCGTCGTTGCTGTTGTTGTTGCTGTTGTCGCTGTCGTTGTCTTTGTTGCCATCCCGGTTTCGGAGAGGGAAGATTAAATATTTCGAAAACATATAATGTTCTCAGAGTCACCCACTCTGGGTGCCTCCCTTCCGTGTAGAAATCGACGAGCATCAAACATTCCTCGTAGGTCACCCCTACAAGATCCACATTAATTTTTCACTTCACAAAGATTTTTAAAAATATCAATCAACTTAAATAAACCAACCATATTTATACTCTAATTTTGCCCAAATTTATATTCGAATTCTGCCCAAATTAAATCCTAATTCTGCCAAAATTTATACTCTAAATTTACCCAAATTTATATTCGAATTCTGATCAAATTTATACTCTAATTTCGCCCAAATTTATATTCGAATT
>QKWP01001723.1:38089-49891 GCA_003550325.1 Gigaspora rosea | reverse complement strand
ATTTCATTTCCTTATGCCCAACTGCCCATGATATAACTATTACTAATTATTCGAAACAAATAACGTCATTGAATAATTTCACATGGTGTGGTGATTACTGCGGTCTTCTAAATTTTAAAATATTGCTAATTAAAAGGTATCTGTTCTTATGGCTTTTTATGTACATGTAGTTAAATAAATTTGTGATAAGATCCTACAAGTATGAATAAGGATATGGTAGAATATTATAAGAGAATGGAGAAATGTATAGATTGTAATTAAGATATTCCGGATTAATATTGACATCGATATAGTCTAAATTTCCTGTTAAGTTTCACGTTGGCACAAATTTGTGTAATTAAGTTCGTAGTTAGCAAAATTTATAACAAAAACAAAATATGAAATGTCAATTAAACATACTTGTAATCACTTGAGAGTTTTCTGAAATTTCATTTGAGAAATCCAGATCATTGTTTATTAACTGTTGACTATATTCGTTCAAGTTCTGATTGACAAATTCATCATTATTTTCTGAATTTATTTCTCCATGCAAAGTTTGTACTTGTTCGGACAAAAGATGATTCTCATGAATAGTTTCTAACTTGGTTTTTGAAAAATTACAGGTGCCCATTTTCTGTCCTTCATTCATTGAAAATTGACTATTTCTTTTGGTTCTCCTTTTCTTTTCATGCGGACGACGAGGTTGGTATTTGTATTCAGGATATTTTTGCATATGCTCTAATTTTGCAATATCAGCCAGAAGTTGGAACTTTATTTTCACTTCCGAAGGTTCTTTATGCCACATATCACCTACTTTCTTTGAAACTTCATTATTTGAAATGTTCTTATTTGCAGCAACTATCACAGGTTGTTTGGCTTGATGGTAAAGAATAAAAGCATTAGGGGGGCGAGAGGTTTTTTTTGCTTTAGCATGTTTGGAAATTGTAGGGAGCTCGGAAGACTCCTCAGAAGCTTTTGGCATTTTAGAGAGCCCCTCATTCTCTAAAAGATCATGATGATTTTTATCAATGGATTGTATTGCAAGATATTGTAATTGCAATAGATAGATTAACGGAATATTTACAGTTTCGTCTGGATTAATATAATTAGACATTAAGAGTGAGCAAAAAAAATATAAAAGAGCCTAGAATAAATAAAATTTTTAGCATTGTGAAAATTAAATTGCCTTTATCATTAATTTAAAACCAACTTCAATTTAATACATTAACAGTTCACATTACTAAACTCAATTATGTTTTCAACGTAAGTCGAAAATTAATTTGAATGGTCTTCCAAATAACATTCTAAATTAAAATTTTCACAAATAAATACTTTCATAAAACCAATGGATATACTAATTAAAATTTTCGAATGGTGCGCATCTCGTATACAAATCTTACAATAAATTTCTCTAGAATTTCAATGCATCGTATTATCTTAATAAATATTTACTTAATGCTGACGTTCATATCACGTTATAGGAATTCTATAAATTTTATCCCGATGAGTTCTACATTAAGAGTTTTTGGTTTTGTTGTCATGATTGTACCTTTGTGAAATATAAAAATATAATGAAAAATATAATAATGTAATTTATGAAGACTTTATTTGCTAAATCATTCCTTCTTACTCTTGAATTTTTAATAATACTTAATTATTGCATTGTTTTTAAAAAGATAAAATAAATTTAAAATTTAATTAATCCAATTCATTTATTGGTTTTACTGTAAGTTGCATAGAAAATATTGAACTTGGAAATTATTTATTGATTTTTATACTCATATGGTATTGGGTTACATCCGATAATGTGATATCACTAAATTTTTTTCTTTTAGAAAATCAATTAATTAAAACAAATTTTACTGAATTGCTTTTATATTATTCAGTTCTATATTTTTAAATTTGTTCATTTTCTTTAAATTAATCATATCCAGATCGCATCTCTAATCGCGTCGTTATTCTATACGAATGAATGAAGAATTTTTTAGCTATTTGAAATAAATAAAACTTTGAGAAAAAATATGATTTCGCGGCCAAAAATTTTACAATTTGCAATTACTACACCTATATTTACTGTGTAATGGTAATATCAATAAATCACGTCTAAAATGAATTATGCTGAAGTGATATACAACCTAAAAGAAATATAGAAATAATAAAGAGTTAATTTTTAGCGAACAGAGAAATAAATTTTATTTTAATAATATAGCAAAATACACCAACTTTCTCAAAATTTATCTGGCTGTTTAAGGTAAACTAGAAATATATAATTTAAAACAAATTTTAACCATGTCAAGAAAGTTAGGAGATATGTATTTGCTATATAAGTATGTAATTCTGAACTATATAAACCCGTATTCTTATAATGAGGATTTAAAACAAGGCTTAAAGAGTGCCAAATAAAATTGTAATATTATTCTAAGCCTTTGTAGAAATTATAAATTATACCCAATAAAAATAACAATTAGATTCACTAAATAAAGAATTAAAAACATGGCCCCAATGCTACGTGGTCTTTGGACTCCGGAAATAATCTGCAGCCCAGATTTGCAGGACATCGTCCCTGCCTATCCTGTGTTGTAGCAAAATGATCCTTAACACCATTTCTTTATAAGCTCGCTTGACTAGTGATTGCATCCCTTACAAATAAGAATAAGAATAATCATAATTTTAATTACATTTTATAGATAAATAATTAAAATTAAAATTACCATCCCATCTTATTAAAATTTCTGACTCCAAATCGTAATCAATAAAATCGATGATAGGTTTTAACACATTATGCCCCAAGTAGATTCATTTATATTTGGTAGGCAAGTTTGGTATTCAGGGTTTTTCCATAATCTAAGTCTTATAATTAAAATTTGATTATTGGAGATAACCACTATTATAACATAGAAAAATATGTTTAACTTACATCGAATCAACTAGATTTCTAATTCTGACAAATAAAGACGCATGTTTTCTGGGTAATGTAATGGTTTTATGATATTTTTTGTCAAACAAAGATCCAACTAATCTACAAGAAATGTTTTCACAATGTATCGATTTAAAGAAGTTTCAACACCTGTATCATTAGAATTATTGCCAAAACATATATAAAATGTTGAAGATTGTTATAATTATCTTGAATTTGGAATCAGTACCATATTAACCAATCAAATTGCAGTACTGTATTAACCTTTTGAATTTTTATATTTTTACAGCTAACGCTAATAGAATTACAGTATTTTTGTATTTTTTGGTGTTGTTTAATGCCCCTTTTACGAAATACTTTTATTATGTTAACAAAGAATCAAATTGTAGTCTTATTATTTTCATTTAATTTTATCATATTTATGCCCCATATTATTACAATAGTAGCATTGATTTTTTATAAGAAGTCATACTGTAATGTGAATCAAACTTTAAAAAAAAAACACGCAAAAGAAGCTTTAATAAAATGTATAACACTAATAATATTTAAATTAACATCAAAATTACAATGTGGTATTTTACTGAAATAATAAAAAAATTATACTAAAGAAGAAATTTTTTTAAAAAGCTGACCATTAACTTTATAGAACAGCTTTATGTATAAAGTTATAGATCTGTTTTTTTAAAAATAAATTTGTCTGTAAAAAGTTTTGGCGTTTTAAAAAATACCGTATATTGCGCAGTATATCAAATACATTAATTTTTGTTATGCAAATTAAATAAATAAATATTATATTATTTATATTATAGTTACTGTATTATATAATTAATTATTCATTATGCTGTAATGACTTAGTAACTTACATAAATATTATTTATGATTTAAAATTACACGTGATTTGTCAAAACTATAAAATTATCGACTGACTCTTGTGGTAGTTTGCCGAGCGCCCCAATTTGCAACTACAATATACTTAAATTTATTTTCGTTTACATAACTCAATCTACACATATTGAAACAATATATTTTACTATATCTACCGTACTTATGTACCTTTTTTTTTTAGAATTTGAAGATTTTACGACTTTATTTACAATATTAATTTTTAATTCACGAATTTTATTGCTTAAAATATTGATTATTCATTACAATGAAAAAATTTTTTCAAAAAAACAACATCGTAAAGAATCTTGACAAAAGATACAAAAAATAAAATTTTAACAATGTGCCAAACACCTTTTTTTACGTCACTTTTCCATTTACGTAACTCCCCTACTTCAATATTTAAATTTCTATTCTCAAGTATTAAAGTTTCTTCTCTTGATCTCAATTTATTAATTTCATCTTTAAGTCGTAAGATTTTAGATTCATTTATATAATTTTTCAGCAAGGTGTCTTCAGAAGGAATTTTTCGCTCTTTAAGTCGTTCTCGTAAATTCTGTACTACATTTTTGAGAGCATCCATTTGCAAAGTTATAGATTTATTTTTTTGTTTTTGATGCATCTAATAAGACAAAAAAACGTTAGAAAAAATGGTTTCTATGTACGATACTAGAAAGGGAATAAACGAAAATTTTTATAAAATAACGAAACTTTAAAGGGGAAAATATCTGCCGGGGCGTGTACATAACTTAATAAGTACATATTAATGATCGAAAATAGGAGTTACCAACAATTAGCTCCTCCCTAACGGTCAAGAATACTCGCTCACCCAGACGCAGAAGACCGGCTTCGTCCAGCGAAGTTTGCTCGAGTGCCGATACCTTGGCAGAGCTAAGCTCACAGTCTGAAAGTATACGTACTTTTATAGTAGCAAATTTTTAGTTCGTTATACAGTAGTGAGAATAGGTATATTTTGTTGAAAATAGGATTGCTTTGCTGAAAATAGATTGGTTTTCTTAGTAATTAATAGTTAATTTCGTAATAATTGGTTTGTTTTAAAGCGGAGAGAGATGAGTTTTATTTGTTTTCCCACAACCTAAAATTGGGATTATCATAATAAATTTTTATTATTAGGTTGTTCACTATACATCGCACTCGTCACGTAATATTATTAAAAGACCATTTACCTAACCGCTAACTATCCAATCACATGATTTTGCCATTAGTTGGAGTGCGATGTATAGTTATCACCTCGTGGGAAAACATGTGCAAAAAGTCCATTTTTACATAATGATAAACTTTTTTATTGATGATCCCAATTTTAGGTTGTGGGAAAACAAGGCATGATGAATAAAACTCATCTCTCTCCGCTTTAAAACAATCCAATTATTACGAAATTAACTATTAATTACTAAGCAAACCAATCTATTTTCAGCAAAGCAATCCTATTTTCAACAAAATCTACCTATTCTCACTATAACGAACTAAAAATTTGCTATAAAAGTACGTATACTTTCGGACTGTGAGCTTAGCTCTGCCAAGGTATCGGCACTCGAGCAAACTTCACTGGGCGAAGCCGGTCTTCTGCGTCTGGGTGAGCGAGTATTCTTGACTGTTAGGGAGGAGCTAATTGTTGGTAACTCCTATTTTCGATCATTAATATGTACTTATTAAGTTAAGTACATGCCCCGGCAGATATTTTCCCCTTTAAAGTTTCGTTATTTTATAGAAATTTTCGTTTATTCCCTTTCTAGTATCGTACATAGAACCCATTTTTTCTAAAGGTCTTTTTGCCTTATTAGATGTCTCGAAAACCAAAAAACAAATCCATAACTTCGCAAATGGATGCTCTCAAAAATGAAGTCAGAATTTACGAGAACGACTTAAAGTGCGAAAAATTCCTTCTGAAGACACCTTGCGGAAAAATTATATAAATGAATCTAAAATCTTACAATTAAAGCTGGAATTAATAAATTGAGATCAAGAGAAGAAGCTTTAATACTTGAGAATAGAAATTTAAATATTGAAGTAGGGAGTTACGTAAATGGAGAAGTGACGTAAAAAAAGGTGTTTGGCACATTGTTAAAATTTTATTTTTTGTATCTTTTGTCAAGATTCTTTACGATGTTGTTTTCTTGAAAAAATTTTTTCATTGTAAATATTTTAAGCAATAAAAATCGTGAATTAAAAATTAATATCGTAAATAAGTCGTAAAATCTTCAAATTCTAAAAAAAGGGTACGGTAGATATAGTAAAATATATTGTTTTAATATGTGTAGATTGAGTTACCCAGGGTATCCATATTCAAATTTCTGGCATGTGTGAAGTTGAAATAAAATTTTTGACTAATTTGGGTAGTATTTCATGAGAATATATTCATCTTGTTAATAAAATAGTTTATACAAATCAAATTAAGTGATAATTCGACTTAGAGTTAAATCTAAATTTATACTCTAACTTGGTCAACATTAATACCATATTTTTTTTATTCAAATTCGACCAAATTATGTTCTAATTCGGCCCAAATGATGGCCCAAATTCAAGCTCTAGTCGACCCAAATTTATGTTCAATTATAGAATTTGAGCAAAATTAAGTATAATTTCGGGCAAATTAGAATTATTTCGGGCAAATTAGGAATAATTTCGGGCAAAATTAATTTAAATTTAGGCAAAGTATAATTCCGGTCAAAATTAAGTATAATTTTCAGGCAATATTAAGTGGTAGATAATGAAGATTGGATAGTCGTTGTTAATAATTCAACCATGAATAGACACCGCAAAGGCAGATTAGAAGCGTTATCAATCAATACTAATAAATATATCAAATACATTATGGTGGTTAGCGAATACGATTTAATTAATTATTTAAAAGAACAATTTTTTATTGATTATGCTGTTAAGAAAAAAATCACTGGCTCAGTTGAAGACTTATTTGTAAATTATATGATAGGCAAGACGAGAAATTTTTATAAAGCAGCAATTGAAAGCAACGCAGATTCATTTTTTGATCTGATTAAAAACAGTCGTTAATTGAAATTCTTTAACTCTCGATATAGTGAAGAAAATCTCAGCCTTACTACTTTACTATAACGAGAGTGACTTGTATTTCTTAGTAGTCAATATCTTCAATTTGTTTTATATCAATAATTATAATATAAGCTATTTTTTATCTTTTTTGATATTGTTTTTGCTGATAACAGAACCTTTTTCTTGAATTTAAGGTTGGTGAGCAATTAGTTACAATTATGAATAACGTCATCAGTTTTTTAGATTTTACACTACTGGCAAATAATACTTGATTTTTGATTTGATTTCTTTACATTTAACAAGCTGTTGGATCAACATATGTTAGCCAAACACATGAATACCTTTCTATAACTCTGTAGCAGAGCTCAACAACTTGATATCCAAATTCTAATTTTACATACGTTTAATCATATACAGCATTTCAAAAAGTAGGTATCGACAAAAATTTATTATGCAAATTGATGCTTTAAATGTCAAATTATATTGAAGAATGTCTGCTTTATATAATGGTATAGTTAACTCATTTTTGTAAAAAATGCCATAAGCTTTGTTAGTTCAGAATATTACATGTTCGTAGAATCGATCCTTGTGTTGTTAAACAGATTGACTACTGGTCAAATAAAACAAATGAATAAATTCTAGTGTTCTGATGTTTCCTGACATAGGAAATAGAACCATTAAAGTAAATTTGATTTTCTTTTATTGAATTAAATGATTGGCTTTGAATATATTATACATTGAGCATAGTTCATACAATTTTAAAAACTTTCGATTGAAAAAAAAATTTTTTAACAAAAATAAACTGTAAATTATATAAATAAATTAGATTATAATAAAAATAGCTGAAAATAACCCGGGTTATTTGGTAAGCCCGATCATAGTAGGATGCCGAATAATTAATTTTTTTACTCTCGTGATTTTTTGAAACCCTATATAATCTTTATAAATATAAAGTTTTGAACCTTTAGCATTGACTGTTATAAAATAAGGTCAATTATTTTTAAACTATGTAATAATGGTTACAGTTTTACAAAAGGTATGATTATTGCAATGTAACAAACATTTTACAAATATTTGAATAGAAATAACACTACAGATTGTGTGACATATCTTTTGACTAATAATGTTATATTGTATCGTTTTGCATTTTTTTTTCTTTTTAGGATTTAACAATTTCTTTAATATTATCACAAATATGTCTAATACTACACCAAATGGGAATTCTGAAATTCCTCTAGAATTAAAAAAAATTTTAAATAGTTTGAGTAGAAATCAACAAAGCTTTTATAATACTTCTGCTAACAAAATTAATTTTTTAAAAGCAATTCGGGAAGAACGTAAAAAATGGGTATGTTTGTAAATAGGCATTTGATAATTGTTGAGATTATCATAATAATATCCTTCTTTTTTGTAAAATAGAAGTTAGCTATAAATGTTTCTTTTACTGTACTCACTATTCTTGTAACAATCGCTATTAATGCCGTTGCTAAGATATTTAATAATGATGAATATATAAATAAATTTGTTCTGATTCTAAACTGTATTGTCTTTGGAATTCAAGCTTTCACTATAATAAGTGTACCTGTAAATGAGGGTATTTTTGATGATAAAACCTGGACTCGAGTAGTATGGATTTTAATTCCGACCATTATTGGAATATTACTGGCAATATTTCTAGGCATTTATGTTCTCCCTGCGTCTGTCACAATTTCATGGATTGTAGTTGGTGTATTAGGTTCTAATCTTTTTCTTCAAGCTTTTGAATATTTTTTAGAATGAATATCTTATTAAACTTATTGTTATTTTATTTAAAAATTAATCATACTTATTCAAAGAAATATACAAGATATCTATATATTTAACAACTAAATTAATAAAACATATCATCACATTGGCGGTTCAAGAGGTGTATTAATTGAGTAATTATTTTCTGACAGGTAAATATAATCAAGACTAAGATTAGAACACATAATACCAATTAATACCCAAGAAACTGATATAGTACAGTGCCCGCCGTAAGTATCCGACCCCCTATAACACAAAGAGAGGCAAGATAAAACTTTATTTTTTTTTTTTATTAAAAAATACATGATTCGTTTAGACTACTAATACATTGTGTAATCCCCATTGGCTTCAATTAAAGCCTCAACCCGCCTTTCCATACTACGGACTAATTTAGTAGCAAGTTCACAGGTTAATGCATTCCACTCTTTTACCAAACACGATTTTAATCCTGCAAGAGTTCTAATTTTTTTTCTTGCTATTTTAATTTTTAACAATCTCCAAACATTTTCAATAGGATTTTGGTCGGGGGAAACAGATGGCCATGGAAGAACCTTGACGTTGTTTTCTTCCTTCCAATCCTTTGACAAAGTTGCACAATGCTTCGAGTCGTTGTCTTCTTGCAAAATCCATTTATCCGAATTGGCCCCAAAAAGAAGCTCAGCAGACGGGAGGAGACCTTGTTCATATATCTTAACCATATATTTGGCATTCAAGTTGTGCTGAAAGTAAATCAGCTTGCCAAAGCCCGAAGACGAAAAACAACCCCACACGTTGAGCTTCAACGGATGCTTCACGGACCGCCATAATTTACGCCGCCCAGACCACTGCCAGGTTCTTGGATGCGGTTGATTCAAACGGAATGTACTTTCATCTGTAAATATTACCTGGTCCCAGTCGAAATCCTGATGATCTTTTGCCCATTTTAGCCGTTTCTCTTTGTGCTTCTCTGTGAGAAGTGGTTTGGAAAGTTTCGCCATATATTTTGCCCCACCTTCACGTAGACGCTTTTGAATAGTGCGTACACTAATGCTAACATTCCGTTTTTCCATTTCCTGTTGTATTTCAACAGCAGTTACATTTTCTTTGTCACTTGCAAGCTTAAGGATCTTTGCATCTTGCCGCGGAGTGGTGATCCGATTTCGACCAGGTTTTTGTTCATCATTTAAATTTTTTGTTTCCCCCCATTTTTTTACCCAATAAAGCGCAGTAGACTTACTACAGCCTACAATCTTTGCTGTAGCACCAAGCCCAAGCTTCGGACCTTTGGAATGATAGTGCAAAAAAATGATTTCATATCGCTTATGCAGCGGAAGAGGCATTTTAAAGGTTCAGAATTTGGGCGGAGAACATTGCTCTGGTAAATGGATAAATTGCCTGCAAATGGTAAGAATGATCAGCGTTTGCATCATTGTTTGTCGTGAGAAAATTTTAAGGTTGTATGTACAATGCACGTGAAGTTACACTGGGTCGGATACTTACGGCGGGCACTGTAGGTGGAATGAAAAAGATGCCCAAAAAAATTGCTAGCAATACACATAAAATTATTGAACTTAAATTTAATATTAAAACTTTAGTAATTGTAATTGAGTTTAATATTATAAATAGAGTTTGTATTCCGAAGACGGAACAATTTAGGGACAAAATTAGCGTATTTAAATTATCAATTTTTAATAGTTAGGCAGCAATATTATGACAGATAGTAACTGTCATACACAATATTGCGACTGCAAATTTAACTTTGGTACGATAAGATGTATATCGATATGTTATGGAAATATTCGAGAATATTAAACCAACAAATATCCAAGTAATAGTCATAGGAGGTGGAAGAAAATAAATGCCTAAAAATATAGCTAGTAATGTCCCTATAAGTAACGGAAATAAAAGTGAAAATGAAGTAAATATTCTATCACTATATAGCACTTCATATGCGGCCTTAATTAATGTATTTAATGCTAGGCCTCCGAAGATTATGCAATTAAGTAATAAAATAAAAAAATCTTTCCCTATATATTCATCATTAATTAACTTTACATTAACGTCAATGGCAATTGTGATAAGAATACTGACTATAGTGAGGACAGCATTTATTCTGAATCTCTATTATATAAATTATTGAGGAATTGGTTAAAATTTCATGAATTCATATTATATTATTTTTTTAATAAACTTACCCATTTTAATCTTTCTTCTGCAAGCGCTTCTGCAAAAGATATATAATCTTGAGTATTATTGTATACCTCAGTTTGTATTTGATTTAATGTTCGTTCGAAATATTCAAGGATGTAATTCGTGGACATGTTAGTGTCTAAGTTTAATGAGGCACATTTGTTTAACGGACATTTTTAGAATATACTTTAGTTTCACACAATTATATTGTGAAATATAAAAGACTAATTTAGTAGTTAATTTGAACTTTAGTAGTTAATTTGAACTTTGTCTTTTATCGTACAAATTTTAAACTAGAAAGGATTGGCATGTTGAATTATACAGATATTTATGATGATAAATATGACAGCTCAGACTCTTTTATTGATGACACATCAATAATTGACGGTAAGAAAAAATATATAATTAATTTTAACAATTCAGATACTGGTTACTGATTATTGAATTTTTTTTGTTTAGATGAATGACCGAAGAATTTATTGATAAGCTAGGTTTTAAAGTCCTACCGCTACATATCCGTTAATTTTATACACGTGATCTAGTTTCCTTTTATCTCTTTTAAACATTAAATTAAAAGAAATCCTAAAATCAAAATTAGTGTATTGTTTGATTTTTTTTTTTAAAAAAATACAAAAAAAATATAAAATGTACAGTACATAATGATTTATTCAATCAATTAATAATTTTTAATTAAAAGGACAAATGTGAACGAATTTATTATATCGATATACCAATCTTGAAATATATAAATAGAGAAACTAAACTACGTATACCTTATTTAATAAAACATTCCCCACTCCAAAAATACAAGCCTTATAAAATGGAAATTAATTCTGATGCATTTTTTGAGTGGGTCTGTTCTATAAAGATGGATTTAATACCGTATATTGAAGAATATATATTGTTACAGTACCGGAAGCCTTCTTTAATTCCGATAGAGTAACAATCACACGGCTCCTGAGATCCCTTACTTTGGGCGTGAAGCGGTGTGCAAGAGGGAAGTATAGTTTCTTTTATGTCTGTAAGAAACTACACACTTCTCT
>QKWP01001723.1:16566-27438 GCA_003550325.1 Gigaspora rosea | reverse complement strand
TTCCTTAGAAATCCCAAGAGTTTATTAATAATAAGAGAGGAGGGATAATAATATAAAGGTAAAGATAAAATACAATATCTGGATCTCCTGGATCTCTCTAAAAGTAAGAGAAATAAGGTGGGTTTATATATCTATTGAGCTAAGCGTCGCTAAGCGTCGTTAAGCGTCGCTAAGCGTCATTAAGCGTCACTAAGCGTCGTTAAGCGTCAATAAGCGTCATTAAGCGTCGCTAAGCGTCGTTAAGCGTCGCTAAGCGTCATTGAGTGTCATTGCACATCAATTTCGCATATCACTATTACTAAATACAGTTATTACAAAATTTTCTTATTAAGTTCTAATTTTCAAACTAATTTTTACCAAAATTAAAACCTATTCTATAACAATATTAAGATTTGTTTTTCACAAATAGGCAAAAAGTGCGTTTAATATGAATATCGATGAGCTTACTCCATAAAAAATAAATGTGATTGCTGGAAAAACGTAAGGTTAACTAAATTTAATTATACATTTTATTGCCACTAAGTGTTATTTTCTATCAGTAAATTAGGATATGTTTATAAAAAAGACGAAAGCATGAATAAACCTCTAACAAATATTGAACAGCAATGGCTGTGTATATTAATCAGAAGGAAAATAAAGATTGACATCAATAAATTTTATTATAAAATGCTAGACGATCCACATTTTATATTTATAGCTTTTTATTATTTATCAATAAGTGAAGCGGCATTGTTAAATAATGAGACTTTCTTATATATTCATGAAGTTGATAAAAAATTTATTGAACAAGTTCAAACATTTCAGGAATATGTCTCTGAAATTGATAACTCTCAACCTTCAATTGACAAATGCATTTATGTTGATGATGATATAATTACATTTGATGAAAATCAACAAACTGTTCCTATATCGCAATTTAATAAAAAACTAAATAATTATGAAAATCAAATTTTAAATTTGGAAGGTAAAATAAATGAATTAGAGAATAGGTATGTATTTATAAAAATTCATCCAACTAATAATATTTTTTTGAATCTTTAAAAATATAAATTTCAATATCTAAGCAAAACAAAAGTGAAAAATAAAGTCTATTTAAAAGAGGTATGTAAAATTGCATATATACAAATTACAGTTTTCAATAAAATATTTTTTATTGTGAATACTGCAATAAAAAATGTAATTTTTATTTTTGTAGAACAAGTACAATAAAAATGAAATAATTGAAGGTTTGTTAACTGCTTTATATAAAATTTACAATTTATTTGTATATTAAAAAATAATTACTTTGACAGAAAATTTCATCAACGATCATTTTGAATCATTAAACGAAAAAATCAATTCATTGGATCAAAAAATTCAAAAGAATGTTTCAGAAATTCATGATTCAAGCCAATTACCTAAAGAATTTTATAACAATTATTTTGAATCAATAATCAATCTATTGAACCGAAACATACAAGATAATATTTTAGAAGTAAAAAATCAAATTCATAATCAGATCCGAGATGAATTCGATAAAGAAATACTTGAAGCATTTTACAATTGTTTTAAATCATTAGAACAAAAAGTAAAAGATGATATTTTAGAAATAAAAAATCAAATTCATGATCAGATCCAAGATGAATTTGATAAAAAAATAAATGAGTACGTTTTAAAAACAAGTAAACAGATATATGATCTGAATATCCAGTACCAAAGATCATTGGACTTGATAAATCAAAAAAATAATCTAATTTGTAAGTTAGAAGATGAACAAAAATTCATTGTTACTTCACTAATAGGTGTGTAAATTCAAACCTATGTTTTATTGTTTAACTTAAATAAAAAAAAAAACTAATATCAATAAAATAGATATAATGGGTCGAATGCTGAAAAAAAAACCAATAACAAGTTAATCAATAAAGAATTCACCTTGCTGTATTTTATTATTAAATTATATTAACTCGATCTGCATTTATTATTATTTTGGCTTGAACTTTCTTGCGAGATATATGGAATAATTAAATCATTTATGATATTTTAATGTTATATTTGTTAATTAAAATAAAATAAAAAATAAAAAAATTAGCTACATTCACTATTTGGTTCGAAAATACCAATATTAGTTTTGATAATCTTGTTTTGATAATTGATTTTGAATACACTTGATTTTGAATGCATTCTTTGACGACTATTTAATTTGTTTTCTGAATTAAAGAATCCAATAACTCGAAAATAATATCTGATAGTTTAATAAAATGTCATATGATTTCATGGACCCAAAGAGATCATATGATTATAATCGAGTAAAAACAAAACAAATTACTGAATTACAGTTCTACACTGATTATTTATACTTTTTTCTTGTAACAAAATCTAATTCTATCATTTTTACAAAATGTAAACTTTTCATAGTTCTCTATACTGTAAAGTTTTCCAGCTTCTATCTTCTCTTTTAAATAAAGATCATTAATAAAGTATTCAAGTTTTTTACAATATTTTAAAGAATTTTCATTATCCAAAGATGGTAATTCGTAAACTTTATCTTCAAAATTAATTGAAATATCTGCTTGTACCCGTTCAAAGCCAACTTTCTCAAGGATATTCCAAGAACTGACATTAATAGGCCTAACTGTAGCTCTAAATTGTTCTAATTCTTTACCTTTAAAGCATTGAAATTTTTTTTGAATATTTTGATATTGCTCATTCTGTTTATCAAGTCCTTCTCCTAAGCCTATTCTACTTATTTCTGGACCCCACACTTCAACTATTTTACTCAATACTGATTGCCCAATTCCTTTATTCCAGTATTCACTAGATAACGCATAAGCTATTTCAGATCTTCCTTCTTTTTCTTCAGGTTTAGATATTATAAATTCTATAAAATTACTATGTTTATCGAGGATGGTTAGTGCTCCTTGAGGTTGTCCCATTTGATACACACTGATTTTATCCTCAAACTCCTTGTCTACTAATGGTTTTTCTTTATTTTTCTTGATACAAATATTTCATGACATTTTCATTAGCCAATAAAGCTTTATAATTTGATTTGTAACTAGGTCGAAATTCACGCGCAGACCACTCATCATTGTTTTTATCAGCACCACTAAGGTATACTGATACTCTTTCAGAGAATGTAAAAATTGAACTTGTCATAATGTAAAAAATAGAGTAAAACCAAAGATTTTTACTAACTTACTATTTTATTGTATATTTATTACAAATTCAATTAAATCTTTATTTCTATTTCAGTTTCTAAAATATCTTAAAAAATAATTGAAAAAGAATTAAACAAAGGATGTTTTATAAAATCACTTATTACGCGATAATTGGAAATTTTCGTGATGAATTGAATAAACATGATTTCACCCACGAACATTTTATTCAATTAAGGATAATCTCGAAGCATATCTAATAAATAAATTGATGATTTAGCTAGACAAATAACACCTGAAAGTGTGAATGCTTTTATTTTTAATAATTTTGCATTGAAAAATAATTAAAAATTTAATAGATTTTGCATTTGACAACTAAATAACAATGAAAAAAATTACTGATTTGTGACATTTCAGAATACAAAATTAAAATTCAATTTTCATTATTAAAATGACAACGTAAATTTATATAAAAAAATATCTGTAATCTTGGGTGGATAAAAATTTTGATCTTTCTATGATTAATTGTGATCCGAATTCAGAAAAAAAAAAATACTGCATTAAATATTTGTTTGAATTAAGCACAAGTTTCATTCTTCTTTTTTAACAGTAAAATTCAACGACAATCGATTCTTTTCTAACATAGTTTCTAATTTTTCCTCCTTCAATTTTGTTTGATCCCTGAAACTTCAAAGTCTCTCCCATTTTTAGTAAGTTATATCAAAATGCCAAGCCATTTTATTCTTGTAAAGTCCATATGTTAAAGAAAATTTAATTTTTTAGTACTTAAAGAATTTTCAATTAATTTATTTTCTTTTTAATTAAATTGAGTTTATTAATTAAAGCTGTTCAATTAAATTTAATTTTAGCTTTCATTTTTTAAAATGCAAGTTAAGAGAATTTTAATTTTAACAATACAATATTTCTTGATTTAAATAAAATTATTATTGACTCTTTTGAGGATTTTTCCATCAATTGAACGAAAATATGAATAAAATAGAAAAAGTAAATTAACATCAACATTAATTATTTGTCTAACAATACAATTTATTTCGCACAAATAGTAAAACTTTGAAGGAAATAAGAATTAACCCCACCATATTATATGTATGATTTCACTCTTGTTTTTTATTTGACATTTAAAAAAATTCAAAACTAACATTTTATTCAATTGTCAATTGAATTGAATTTATTCATATGTCTACATTAAAACTGAGATTAAGTCATGTGAATTAAACTTTCAATGCAATGTAATTATTCTCTGTTGGTTTATTTATTAAATACGTTTTGGCTTCTTATTTAACTTTAAAATAGTTCAAATTTTTTTTGAGCTACAATTTGTCGAATAATTCACTAATTAATTCAATCAATTAATAATTGATTTCACTATGTTTATTTTAAAAAAAAAGAAAACAAGTTTTTAAATATAGTTTGTTTCATGTAGCGAAGAAACTCACTCTTACAATTTTCTTTGCAAAATGCAGCCAAAAAGATATAATAAAAGTAAGTGAATTGGTATGCATTCTGTTCCAAATATACTTTGCTAAAACTATTTGGTCTCTTTTAGCATTCCAAAGTATAAAATGTTATTATTGCAATAAGAAGGGTCACAAGTGGGTAAAATGTCATTATATTAATTGTAACAGCGGAGATAATCATATTATTAAAGGTCGATGGAATATAGCGGGTAATTACTGCGCTACGTGCAGAAAGCTTTCAGAGGAACATCATGTCCATGATTATTGTACTCATTGCAAGTTATCATTATTGTTTAATGGAAGATGTACAAGTTGTTACTGTAGGAATCAATAGTTTGCTGCACAAAGTGACAATTCCGAAATGAACAAATTTCGCTCTATTTTTAAAGATATAAAAAGTTTTATAAGTTTTTTTTCTCTTGCAAGTTTTCCCTTCTGTCAACCCAAAATCTTTACAAGATAAACTTTAAAACTTGAAGAAACAATGGATATTGAATGACCAGTTGATTTTTTAATACCAATTGAAAAAGAGTAGAATTTCATAAAATAGAGATCACAAAGCTTCCTTATGTATTTAAACTAGTTGCAGATAATCAGGTTTTGAAGTAGTGAAGGTGATACTTATAATTTATAAAAACTCAATTTTTTTTTAATGTGAATTTTTAACATATTAAAAACTAAATCGTATGGAATGTCGAAACTTTGTTTTTTTTATGTGAAAGTAAATTGAATTTGGGATTTTAGATGGGGTTCATTCGCGAAGAGCATACTTTGTTGTCATAATAATTTTTTGATGTTATTACATGAGAAGGTATTAATTAGAAATAGTTATAATTAAAGGGAGCGTTCGTTAGTTTGTAAATAAACTAACAATAAATATAGGTTGCTCGAAACATTCAAAAATTCATTTAAAGCTAACAATGGGAAAACCTCAAGAATGTGAACTTCGTAAAATTCATGAACTCATTAAATTAGCAATGGAATTCTTAAACAAAAAAGAATTAGAATTCGTTAATTTGATTTATTACTGCTATATAGTATTACGACCAGTAGCTGGTTTTTATAAATCACGATTGATATACTTTTCGAGATTACAATCAATCGAAAATTAAAAATATATTCTTTTGGTTTAAGTCAGTTGTCAGCTTAATCAGGCAAGCATTGTTTTATACAATTTAAGAATCATCATTATTGGTTCAAAATTATTTAGTAAACATCACACAAAATTTAACCTTTAGCGATCCGCAAATGTTTATTTAGGTTTTTATAACTATTTTGGATCACATAGTTAATATAAAAACCCACAAAAATCATCATCTAATTCCTTCAAAGTTTTATATAGTTCAACGCGATTCTTTCAAATCTCAAAATTATGTTTTTATGCTAAATTTTGATTATAAGACAATTATTTAAATATATGCAAATTAAATTAGTTTAATCACTTATTGTTAAAAATAAAAACCCTTAAAAATCATCAGTTCCTTCAAAAATTTTCTATAATTCAACGAGATTCTTTCCAATCTCAAAATTACGTTTTTATGCTAAATTTTGATAATAAGACAATGATTTAAATATGCAAATTAGAAAGTCCAAACCTGAATATTGGTGATTAGATCTTTTTGTTTGCTTTTTTTGGTTAAATATTATTTTTATACGTCGTCACAGAATCGAAAAATTTATTGAAAATCGGAACTCGGAAATTAGAGCCAATATGTAGAATAACAAAACTTTTGTTAATTTATAACATCAAATATGCCAAGTACAATATTATTCATTTCAAGTTATTCTCAGTTTTTGAAGTTTATGAATTCATGCGTAGGTGCCAGAAGCCTTTTTCTCATTTTTTTTTCATTTACTATGAAAATTTATATGATCGATTTGAGAACTAAATTTAAATTTGTAATATATTAGATTGTGCATTTTTGCGTAATATAATTATTAGATTCATAATTTTATAATTCACTATTTGATTTAGTATAGTAGAAACATAAATTGCATTATCTTTTAATAAAGAATTTTGCTTTTTTAGACGATAAATTTATTATTGCTGATGAACAAAATGAATTTTAAAAGCCGTCTTAAATATGATCATTATAATTGTAATTATGACCAAATCAGTTAATGGAGGAGAAATTGTTATGTTTTTTGCAATCAAAAGTTCATAATAAATAAGTTTATAAATGCTCAATGTGGTCTTAAAATTGCAAAAATGAAAGTTTTCACGAAACAAATGTAACAGAACAATGATTAAGTATATTACATTTATTATCAGTTCGTTCTTCACTATAGATATACTTTAAATACAAAAATTATTAAGTTAGTTAAAGTTTAAATTATTTATACAAACAGAAACATATGAATACAGCTCGAGTAACAGCAATATATAAAATAAAAATAAATATTTTATTCATAAACTTTGATCAATGAGAACCTATATTAATATAAATGCTAATTACACAAAAGCAGGCAAATCAGAAAACTCAAACCTTGGATTAAAATCTGAAATTGAATTAATATTTTTCCTAAATTTTCCTATCACAGTTTGAACTTTATCATAACTTGTCGGTTTCTGGATATATCTATTCTAATTAAATAAAATTAATTAATACGTTAAACGTTGATATTATATATAAATGACAGGAACTAACATTTACCATGCCAGCATTCGAAAACTCTTTTTCCCATTCTTTAGTTGTATAAGCAAATATCGGGATTTCTCTATTTTTTTCCATAACGTGGTGGAATTCCTTATCTTGATTTTCGTTTCAATACCAGATAATATCAATATCCATAAATATAAAGTCATAAATATCTTGAGATAAAAAATTCAAAGCTTCACTGCCACTCGATATACATATTACTTGATGCTTGAATTTTTTGGTAAGAATTTTTGATAGAATTTTACCAGTTATTAAGTTGTCGTCAACGACTAATGATTTTAAGATAATTGGAATTCTAGATGGTGTCGATTCGCAAGCATACATTGTTATAATAATTTTTGTATTTCTAACAATGGAAAAACCTCAAGAATATTTTCTTTAAAGGTAGGTTTTTGTGAATTTTGTGAAATTAGTTCAATTATTTATGAATTAGCAAAGAGAAACCCCTTAATTCGTTTTTGCAACAAAAGATAGTGTTACGATTCGTAGCTGTTTTATTATAAAACCGGTTAACTTAATTTTTATATAAAAAATAGATCATATTAAAATATTAATCGACTTTTAATGATATTTACTAACTAAATATATTGCAGTATTGTTTTAAATTAACATTGTTAGTTTAATCAGGCAAGCCAAATCTTGTGCATCATTTTAATTTGATTTAAGAAATTTCGAAAAAAATAACGTACGAATTTGGTGCTTAAATTTTTATACAATTGAATTTAATTATTTCGACTTAAATAGTTTAGTAAGCGTAACACAAAATTAAACCTTAAGTTACCAATACGATTCCATAAATTCAATTTTAACATACAATAGTACGAGTTTATTCTAAATAAATGTCTTCCGAACTTGAATATCAAAATTTGGTACTTGAAAAGGCGACTTCGGAACAAGCTAGAATGTAATGACAATTACTACTGTTATAAATGTTATCGTAATTTAAAATCTTATGTTATCGTTATTTAAAATCTTTTCATAATTCATTAGAACTAATCGCAATTCATATATGAGCTGGGGTTATCCACAGTTGACAATAGATGAATACATAGAACGTGAAGAGATACTTGCCAATAATTAATTTACTTTAGAAAATTTTAAAGTCTGGATTCTAGTTTCAAAAAAATGCATTTTATCAAAAGATACTGAACCGACAATCTTTTCACAATGCGAAACATACAAACTTAAAGCATTGATAACATTATCATCCGGACAAATTCAAGAAGTAATCGGTTATTACATCACTTCATTATTCACTCCTGCTCAGTATCGGCACAAAGGTTATGCTACAAAGTTTATGAAGTTGTTGAATCATAAGTTGAGATTCGAATGCAAGGCCAAATTTTCATACTTGTACTCTGTAGTTGGTTCTGATTTTTACTCTAGATTAGATTGGAGAATTTTTCCTCATAAAGAGATCAAATTTAAAGTCGATAATAGATTCTCTACATCTTTAAAACATTCTGAACTGATCGTTGCAATTAATCAATCTAACATAGAAACTATTATTAATAAAGATTGTGAATTTATTTAAAAAAATTGAACAAGAAAAGTATGAATATATTACCCACTAAACCTGCATTTGACTGGTTGTATCAAAAAACAAAACTTTATTCGAAATTTTACGCGGATACAAATGATCAAAGACAATTTGGTGCAATGATTTACAATGAGAAAGAAGAATTGTTAGAAAGATTTATCATGTGGAATCATGATTTTACGGGTAATCAATTATTCATTATCAGATTTTGTTGTGATTCACCATATTCAACACACTTATTAATTCAACAAGCCATTCAAGAAGCTAGTAAATTTCAATTTAAATAAATTATTTTATGGAATCCGGATTTGAGATTATTTAATAACTCTGAAGGTTTAAATGTCTTTGAAGTTGAAATTTCTGAGAGGACTGAGTCATTGCCATATTTATCGTTGTATGCGGATGATGACGATAATGTGGATTGGATATTGATTGAGAAATATTCCTGGTTTTGACTATTAAAAGCATCTTTTTATAAGCCATTAATTTCATAATTTTGATAAATATATAATTATTTCCTATGCGTGCTTTAAATATGCAAGCAAAATATGCAAATTGCAGAAGAGAAAGTAATGAAGCGGATCACACTCTTATCATTTATCTTTATAATTTCTAATAAAGAAAGTGTTTAATATAAATCTGAATGTGAGGAAAGCCCGAAAAAAAATACTATAATACTTATCATCTCTTGGTTTTTATCATATGACAACAAATTCGACTATTCAGTCAAAATTCTCATTTGGTAACGACAACCTAATATCGACAATGATCTAAACACTATCTAAACTAGTGGATTCTGAACTGATGTTTTTCCGTATTTAACTGATTTTATGTTAATTTTTTTTTACTGATTTTGACAATGATATTTGATAGATGGAATAATAATAAGAAACGCAAGTATCAATTACAAACTTTAAACTTTATTTTAATTGATTATATTAAATGAGCATCGTTAGATCACAGAAATGCTTAAGAAACTTCAATTGGTCATTATTTGCATATTCAAGTTGCCAACCAAAAATTTAAATAAATACAGCTATAGAAATGTATCCTATACCTGACAAACATTGCTAAAACTAATTCCGAAGTAAAATTATTATTGTGATGAGAAGGACATAAGTGGTATAAGTAAATAGTTTACTTATGTTATATCAACCTTGGAAAGGCATTGTTAAAATTATTAGAAGAAAATTCTAAAGTTTTTGTATTGTTTAGTAGAATTGTATAGCTCATTATCGCTTTAAACTGTGAACTTGGATTAAACATTTACACAGAGTAGAAAGGGATTGGCCATAGTAATTACTACCTATCGATGTCATAGTGCTTAGTCTTATGTTGGGTTATCCAAGCAGTTGCGCTAGAATTTCCAAGATCTGAAGCTTCTTTAATTAATTCTAGTCCCATCGAAATATTTTGTTTACAACCGAAGCCACTAAATAAGCGCTTTCCGATATTATATTTGACTTGACTTTTAGTAGCAGTATTGCCTTCTTTATGAATTAATTGAAGAAACTCGAAGGTTGATTTATAATCATCTGATACGCATGCGTCCATAATTAATTTGGTTAGTTTTTCATTATATTCATTTTCAGCTTCTTTTATTTTATTTTCATAGTTTATTTTAGCTATTTTAAATTTTGCTGCAAAATTTGGTTTTTGCTTTGTTTGATAGCTTTCGGTTTCTTTTCGAATTTTGTCAAGTATTTTATCGGATTCTCGAAGAATTTTGACATTCTTATCAATCTTACTCATTGCTTTATTTTTAAAGATTTGTCTGCTAATTTTAAGTATTTTTATATTAACTTGAGGGTGATCTGAATATTCGTGGTCAATTTTATATTGCTAATTTTTAAAATGGTTTGTTATTTAATAGTATTAAAGTTAAGTTTAATTTAGTTTATTTCATCGATTTTAATGAGAAATTTAGAGAAAGTTTAATGGAATAAAGCTTTTTTTTTTACAAATTGATGATTTCTAATTTACAGAATTAACTAATTGTATTGTTAATTGATAGAATTAATTTATTTTTTTGTATTAAGATTAGTTTTTTTTTTTTTTTT
>QKWP01001723.1:0-15271 GCA_003550325.1 Gigaspora rosea | reverse complement strand
TTAGATTTAATATATTCACTAGCTATTAGAAACCCTATACATATTCCACCTACACCAAATATCACAATCTCTTCTCAAATTCTTAATATATTCCAACCTAGTATAGCACTTGATAATCTTCAAACAATAGCATACAACAATAGTAGTTCAACTGAACTAACCTTTTATACTGATGGCTCTGTCCGTGACCTGGGCAACTCTCAGTGCTCAATGGGAATTGGATGGGCCCAGTTAGCTGATCAAACTATTACACATACCTTTCAGGCACAAATTAAATATTGGCCATGCTCCTACAAAGCTGAACTAGTAGCAGTTTTATCAGTCTTTGCAATGACCGGACCGGATTGGTCTTTAAACCGGGACTAAAAATTTATCGGTCCTTCGTCTTAAACAAGTCTCAAGTAGCATGTTATGATTAATAATTTCATGAATCTGATTAACTCAACTCCGATCTCCGAATTAACATAAAAAAAATCTGATTCTTTCATAGATGTGCATGAATTCAGACTTAATTAACGATTTCCATCAGTTTTCGGAAGCATTAGCCCAATTTGACGAAATTTTGCATTAGCCCAGTCGATAACGATCATAGATCAATCGAAGTACTATATATAACTACTCATTTTTTTATAGTATTTTTATTTGCATTTATCTGATCATAATTTGTATTTAAACTACTCAATTTTTAAATTTGAAGAAATTAGCATTTAAATAAATTCGATTTCTTTATTATTTTTAATAGATTTGAATTTTAAATGCAGGATCAAATTTATTACCTGTCAGACTTTATATAATTATGAATCAGATTTCCGAATAAGAGTCTAATTTTTTTAAAATGGTTGAGTTTTGGATAAAGGTCAAATTCTACCAAACTGTTGAATTGCTTTCTTCAATTTTATTCGTGTAAAATTTATTAGTTTTGTATATTATTTGCGTTGATTTAATAGTGATCATCAGTTATAATGTTTAAATATCTTACTAATTTATTTTATTCACGTTAGTTCAATAACAATGAACATTATTAATCGAATTATTTATTATAAGTTGTTCATTTTTTTTAAATATTAGTTACCGGTATTTGCATTTATTAATTAACATTAGTTAGTCAAAATGTTTAAATAATAATTAACTACTATAACAACAAAATCTTTAAATTTTGAAAGATGCTATTTAATATTATCTGAAATAAAGCTGTCTTAAAAAGTAAGCACCAAAGACTCCTCATTTAATCTTGTATATATGAAAATTTGAATTATATAATTTAGCGCATATGTGTTGTAATGCACCCACCTAATAAACCAACTAGATCATAGGATCAGGTGTAACATGAAATCGAAAAAATAGCGATATTTTAAAAAATCGCTTGCAGCTCATAATTTTGCTTATGAAACCATACTTCGTGCTCTAACAAAAAAATTCCTTGCAAAATTTTACTACAAATCTCCTATTCTCACCCCACACTAACTCTAATGTCATGGGAAAAAAATAAGCTATGATCAATTTACGCTACGCCACATTTCCTGTGTCATCACTTTTGCGTATAATCCCGAATATTTATTAATGCGAGAGGCTTAGCCTTACCTTACCATGGAGCGATTCGCGTTACATGATTCAAAATTTTATAACATTCCATAAATCGCCTTTATACATGGCTTGTTAAAATCGGGTGAGGTAAAATATCATATGATCTTACAAATTAAATTAAGCTTCTCAATTTCTCTAGTATTCAGAAAAGTATAAAAAAGGAAGTAATTCGTTCTGTTAAGAATAATCTTCGGATTACATATCAATGCATTAAATAAAATAAACTCAGACTTATAATTTCTAAACACAAACTCTTTTTATAAAAAATCATGTTAAATCATCAAGTCACGTCTCTGGAGAATTGCCTTATAATCAATTGTATCATATAAATAAGGTTTTGTTCATTTTACCCCATAACACTAACTAATAAAAAAACAGTTTATTTTGGTTAGTTTAATTTTATATTACACCAAATCTTATGAGAGCATTACCAGTATATGCGCAAAATAATAACTTTAAAAATTTTATTAAAGAATAAATTTTTTTATATAACAGTATATTAATTATTCTTATAACGCATATTTACTAATTTATTTTTTTCTAATAGTTTATAATCTACAATTATAAAACTATATTATAAAACTATATTAATTATTAATCTGCTTAAAAATACCAATATTACACATTAAATTCCAAATAATTTTGGATAATTTTGGATAATTTCGGCAGTTTTGGACATGTCCAAAACTATCCATTTAAGAAATTTAATTGGATTTGTTCAATTGACAACACTGGAGTATGACATGTGACATATTACATAAGAAATCAATGGTTTAAATAGAATTAAAGCCAAATTTGTTATTCTCGATAATAGTTGGGGATTATTTTTACATTAGATTTTCTGCACTATACATATGAGATGGATTAATGTTATTAAAGTCAATAATTTGGAAAATTTATCATTATCATGGTAAAGAGAGATTGAAATTTTTAAATTCTTGTACCATACGTACGCACATACGTCTTTGCGACAATTTCATGATTAACATGTTGTCGATTATGTGTTTTGATTAAAAATCTTAAAAAAATGGATCCGTATAATTTCACTGACAATCGTTTCGCTAACAACCTAGTCCATAGACGCAATTAATTTATTGACAAGATTATCTTACTGACTATTAATCCACTGACAAGTTCATTTCATCCGACAGTTTATTTCAGCGACAGCTTATTTCACTGATAAATTTTTTTTATAAATTGTGCTAACTTTAATTCTGATTCTAAACCTGACTCTAATGACAATGACAAAGATCAGAACTACCTTATCATTTAAATGACTATCGGTGAAATAAACAGTTGGTAAAATAATCTTGTTGGTAAATTATTTATCTGTGAATTAAATTGTCGGTGAAATAAGCGACAGTGATTGATTATTGCATTATATAATATATTCCATCCCTATTTCTGATTTCCTGAAACTACTCCGATATGATAATTTCATATTTAGATATCATAGTTTTGAGAAATCAAAAATTACCTAACAATTGAGCGCTCTCTTTTTTTTTAAAGGCTTACAAATTCACGAACCGCAAAAATTTAAAATTTTGCCTTTAATCTAATGAGTAAAGTGTTTGAGAACCCCTAAAACAATGCAAATAAAAAAATTTGACAGAAAAATATCTAGCTGATCTTAAGTACTTTAAGCAATAAATGATTCTTATACTTATAAATTAATGATATCTAGCCGACTGGTAGATGAGTGATTTGCAATTCGTCAATGAACAAACTTATTTCGTTAGGTTTTATAAGCATACGAATAAAATATCGAATGATTTATCTATTAAAAAATACAAATTTGCACTTAGACTAAAGAGTTCTTAAACACCTCACTCAATAGATTTAAACAAAAGTTAATTAGTGGAAATTAATAAACTGGCCAAGTGAATTATCATATTGAGAAGAGGCAGACTATTTTTTTTCATAGAGTTCATTAATTGTCTAATTTAAAATTTCATATTTCGTATTATAATAATTGAAATATCCTGATTAATGGCAATTGAAGGGAAAGCTGCCTGAGAATCTTCTAAATTAATATGGCTAAAGTCAAAATTATGATATCGTTGCAAAATTTTGTGAAACGTAGTCATTAAAAAAATAGCATTTAAATTGTTAGGCGATTACAAACATACAAATTTATTCAAACCGTAATAAATATAGTAACAGTAAAAGAGGTAGTCATCTAAATATTTTTATGAAAAAATAATTGTTATACTCAGATCAATTCAATACGAACAGTAAATATAAATTGATCAATGCAAGATTATAATTGGAGATGCTATCGCTATTGTAGATAAATTGCCTTAATATTTGCCAGTATCAATAGTCATTTGTCAAGATTATCGTCAGACCACTTAAACATATAATACGTCGGAATCTTAACGGATGTTTGTGTTTTAATATAAAAAAAGAAAATTTACATGCTCATGGTTATTGGAAATGCGCATATTTCTTTAATTACGTAATTTTCTAGAAATTTTGTTAATATCTTTGTTTAAAATCAATATTAAATTTAATCATGTTGTAGTTATGCAAAGAGCATCTGCTAATGCTTTTCTTATTTTTAACCAAATCCAATTACTTTCAAGATTCAAAGAAGTCAGCGTGGTGTTCCTGCAAAATGTATCTGTTAATGCAAAGTGCATCTACAATGCTTTTCCTTCTTATGATCACTGATTATTCTAATAAAACCCAAAGAAGTCCTTGCAAAGTGCATCTTCTAATGCTTTTTCACTTTTTGATCCATATATAATATTCAAAGAAGTCAGCGTGGAGTTCTTACAAACTGCATCTGCTAATACTTTTACTCCTTCAGTTCCAAGTCCATTGTCTCGAATATCCAAAGAAGTCAGTGTGGAGTTCTTGCAAAGTGCACCCGCTAATGCTTTTCCTCCTTCTGAACCTATACAATTACTGCTAAGATTCAAATCTTTCAGTGTGGAGTTCTTGCAAAGTGCATCAGCTAATGCTTTTTCTCCTTCTGATCCAAGATTATTTTCGCTCAGATTTAAAAAAGTCAGCGTAGAGTTCTTGCAAAGAGTATCTGCTAATGCTTTTCCTCCTTCTGAAACTATATAACAACAGTTAAGATTCAAATCTTTCAGCGTGGAGTTCTTGCAAAGTGCATCTGCTAATGCTTTTCCTCCTTCTGATCCAAGATAATTATCACTAAGATTCAACGAAGTCAGGATCGAATTCTTGCAAAGAGCATTTGCTAATGCTTCTCCTCCAAATGATCCAAGATTGTTACAATAAAGATTCAAAGAAGTCAGCGTGGAGTTCTTGCAAAGTGCATCTGCCAATGCCTTTACTCCTTCTGTTCCAAGATTATTATTTCCAATATCCAAAGAAGTCAGCGTGGAGTTCTTGCAAAGTGCATCTGCCAATGCCTTTACTCCTTCTGTTCCAAGATTATTATTTCTAATATCCAAAGAAGTCAACGTGGAGTTCTTGCAAAGTGCATCTGCTAATACCTTTACTCCAGCTGTTTTTCTAGATAGCTTGAAATAACTATTTTTAACGTTTATTGATCTAAGTCCAATGCTGCTAAGATTCAACGAAGTCAACATGGTTTTCTTGCAAAGCATCTTTGATAAATCGTTTATTTCTTCTGATCCAATTCTATAATTAGAAAGATCCCAGCTTAAAACTCTTTTTTGATCTTTAACACGATGTGGGATGTTTTCGAGAAATTCTTCATAAAGTTCCAATGCTTTTAGGAATTTACCTTGCCTAAAATATTTAAGTACTTCATTTCTCAGATGTTCTTTTATTTGTTGATTAATTTCAACTAATCCAATTTCATCAGCTGCAATAAAAATGTCGAAAAGACTAACTTCATTATTATTCGAAAATGTTCCTGTATAAATATAACTATTCATTTTATGAGAATAAAGCAATTTTTCAATTTAATGTCATAGAAATTTTTATTTATATATTGAAGGCATTTATTAGTTTTACAGATAATTGAATTGAAATGTAACCTAAAAATATAGACATACTTAATAAGAATTTCAAACACAGTCGGAGAAATATTAGGTTTATCGAAAATGATAAATCCATCTTCTACCTTTGCCCATCGTGATGATAATGCAGCTTTAAAGTAATCTGATCTTGCCGATAAGATAATTGAATGAGCTTTAAATTCTTTAATCTTTGGTTTTTCATCAACTTTAATTTTTACATCAAAATCCTTAGGGGTTTTCAACAAAATTTGAAAAAATTTGAAAAGGTTCATTATTTATGTTTGTGAATAAAAAGAAAGATGAATACAAATAATTGACTTTCTTTTGTTGTCAGTCAATTGCTTTATAATCCGTGCACGTTCATAAAATATGTACAGTACGTATGTAAATAATTTATTGAAATCAATAATTTAAGAAATATGGCGTAATCTGTAACTTATAATCAAGTTACACATTAAAATATAATTATCGACTTCTATATATATTTCCCAATAAGGGTAATTTCTTGCACCGTACGTATGTACCAAATATTTTTAACAAGTCGAGTACATAAACTGTTTGTTACACTAAGCCATAGAGTCGTGAAACTTTATTCCCGATAGCACGTGGTCGGAAATCGTAGTGGCACAGTATCGATCCAACTGTGTTAACCTCTCGTAAATCGAGACTAATGGAGCAACTAATTACAGGAAGTCACATGAACACGGAGACACGAACTGCGGAAAGTCGACGGACGGACGGTCTACGGGCACGTACAAATCACGTGAGTTTGCTTACGTCCGATTATCACGTGATTTAGACGTCAAAATACAAATTTTTTTCAACAACCAACTAAATCCAATGAAATTTTTTTAAACAATTCTACAAACTAGAGAATTTATTTTAAAAATTTTCATTGAATCCTATCAAGTAGTTCTCAAAAAAATTTGATTCAAAGTTTGAAAAATTCCTATCATCATAGCTGCGCAAAAAATTTCTAAACTTGGAATGAAGATTTCTAACAACTATCTGATAAAATTCAATAGAAATATTTTTAAATAACATCTACAGCATGTTAGGATTTATTGAGAAAAAATTATAGCATTTTATTGCATATTTTCATGATAATTTGTAAAAATTTTCACCATTCTTAAGAAAATAGCTACAACAGAAATTTCCCAAAATTTGAATAAAAATTTCTTGGCAACTACCTGATAGAATTTGATGAAAATTTTTTAAATAAATCCTGTTAAATAGTAGAATTATTTAAAAAAAATTTTAATCGAATTCCATTATGTAGTTGTTGAGAAATTTTTGTCAAAGTTTAGAAAATTTTCTGTCGTTTTCTTAAGGGGCAGCAATTTTTTTCAAACTTTAAACAAATTTTCTTGACAAATACTTGATAAAATTCGATGAAATCTTTTTTTACAAACCTCATCATCTCATTTATGTTATTTAAAAAGATATCTATTGAATTCTATCAAATAGTTGTTAAGAAATTTTTATACAGCTATTTTTTTTAGAAAATAGTTTGAATTATTCAAAAATTAAATCAAATTTTCTTGAAATCTATTTGATAAAATTCAATGAAAATTTTTTTAGGGTAGAGTATACATAGATCAATTTTTATATGATGTGCGTGGCAAATTAAGACCTTATATAGAGAATAAAAATATACTACAAATAAAAATTTTTGAGAACACAATTAATTTTTTCAAAATATTATATTTGTAAAATAAAATATGCTCTTTTTAAAAATATAAATTTTAATAAACAAATTATTTTAAAAAAGTATACTTGTATATATTATAAAATTTGCCACAGTGGCCTCAAATTTGCCACAGTACACAAAATCATTAATTTTGATTGGTTAGATCATATGATCATCATATGATTTTTGTAAACAAAAATAAATATCCAATCTTTAACTACATGCTTCTTAGCAAATATCTAACCAATATAAATAATTTTACTACTATTAGAATTACAAATATTTAATCTACAATTTTTATAATAAATTTTGAATAACTTATTTAATAAAATTTTCTTTAATTCAGCACAGTTGTGTAAGTTTACACAAACAAATCCAAGGGCCAGAACAATTGAACCCATTTGGCAAGTCACAAGCAAGGAAATAAATAAGATCCTTTAACGGTACTACAGAAAACCTAAATTTTGACTAGAAACTAAAGAACCAGATGAAAAAATCCCTATGGCAAGAAGGGCACTAACCTGGTCTTCAGAGTCATACCAGAGGAAAAAGATCTATGTTTTAGAATTAGATACTAAGGAAAAGGAGTCCATCAGGCACATAAAACTGGGCTAATCAATCCTTTTGGGCTAACTAGTTTGGTAGTTTAGGAGCAATCAGCTTAAGATTGAAAAGAAGATTAGATGAAGGGTTTATAGGGGGTTTAGAGGTTTAGGAGTTTTAGAGTTTAGAAATGAACCTTGTAAGGGCAGATGGAACTCACTAGCCAGTAAAAGATGGAAGCATGGAGGTGTGCACATATCAAAACCTAATCGGCTCTAGGCATACACATATGGGACTTTGGACATTAAGAGGAATTGAAACAACCAATATAGGTATAGTGTGTACAAGTGCATATAGTATGCAACAGGATACCTCATAATGTCATTCAACTATATCTAGTACTAAAAGCATTTGTGAAATATGCCCAGACATCTTGTCACTATATAGAGAAGTATAGTTGTTCGCACATTACTGAATTTGAAATGTTAAATCCTAGGCTCTGAAAATGCAGAAACCTGGCTAGTTGTGGTAGCATATAGGCTTGAGATACTTACCCAATGTAGTAGAGCCAACTGCATAGCTTGAGATACGAACTCCTGAAAAGTAAGCAGTAGGAGATCTCAGATATACCAATCTAAAAGCACTAAGCACCTACCTGGCAACTGACACCAAATTGGAAGTAACAATACTAGGTAGTATGGGTAAAGTGGTGAACATATGAATACTAATGTTGGTTAGAGAGGAATATACAAAACCAGGTTAGTTATATAAATAGGAATATGAAAGGCTCTGGTAGGTTTAGGTCATGGATAAAATAGTCCAAGTCTAGGTACTTAGTAAATAGTATAAAAGATTGTACAACCATGTTGTAATGATTGATATATACTCAATAAAGACCAGAAGCATGACAGGACCTCTAAAAACTCTGATACAACTCAGATAATTCTAAAAAAGGAAATTTTGCATAGAAATTCATCAAACAGTGTATTTTTATATAGTAAATTTTCAAATTTTGCTCTATTTTATATATTTATTTGGCTAAAATACTGCTAAAATTATACGAACTCAGATCTAAGTTGTATCAGAGTTCTTTGGGGTCCTGGCATGACCTTATTTTAAAAAAAAAATAAAAAAATAAAATTTTCTTTTAAAAAGAAAAAATTTTTGCTATTAAGATCATATGAAAATTAATCTATATATGCTTTACCCTTAAATAAATTCTACTAATTTGTAGCATTGTTTTAAAAAAATTTTATTGGGATTCAATTAGTTGGTTGTCAAAAAAAATGTGTCCAAAATTAAAGAAAAATTCCATTTTAACACTTATGTACATCTAAATCATGTAATAAGGGCACTGATATTTATTGCCTAATATCTATTTACTATAGGGGCTTACCCTCACTCCTAGGTAAGATCTATAAATAGAATTTTAACAAATCAAATTTAACTAAGGTAAGGTTTTTCTTGACTCCCACCCCTAAAATATTATCTAATAAATATTAGCACCCTAATCAGTATGTGCAAATTCATATAATTTGGTACATGCCCGTAGACCGTTCAGTCTATGAACACATACAGATCACGTAATATTTCATCTTATGAATATATACCAAAATAATAATTTGTCCTGATTTAAAAAATGATCCATTAAGGCTTTTGCACTAAGATAACATTCTTTTATTATTCTAATAAAGCTTGTTCTTTTACTCTTTCCAGTTCTAATAGTGATAAGATTATTAAAATAATTAGTAGAACTGGAGATATAGCCTTTCTAAATTTGGGCACATCCTAAAGATTATATAAAATATCACATAAACTTTTTAAATTAAGGTAGAAAGGGGTAATTTATTAAGTTAAAATAACTAATATAAAAACTTATTTATTTTAATATTAAAAATGGTTTATTTTTTGTATTAAACCTTATATATGATTTAGAATCATTTTATATAAAATTAGAATATAATTTCTTTTTTTAAAGTAACACTAAATAGGATTATACATTATATCAAAAAGTTTAAATTTAAAGAGGTTGTGGTAATTTGATGAATTGATGATATTTAATGTAATCCAGTAATCAGAATTGGATAATTTTTATACCATTCAATTCATCTCGATGATATGAATTGAATGGTATAAAAATCATCTAATTCTAATTACTGAGTCACGATATATCATTGATTATATACTACTCAAAAAAGATCCTTAAGGGGGTTTTGATGAAATATAAATCTAGCAAATAATCAATGATATCTTGTGATCCAGTGATCAGAATTGGTGAATCTTGTACCATTCGATTCATCTCATTGAGATGAATTGAATAGAATAAAAATTATTCAATCCCAATCATTATATTATGTGATATCAAAATTCGTTAAATTACCTATATTCGTCAAATTACTTTTTTTACCTTATATTTTGTAATATATTGCTTATAGTACAGTACGCAAAAAATTTTTAGAATATTCTAGAACAAATTATAAAACTATTCATATTTTAAATTTTCTTAGCCTTTTATTTTCTAAGCAAAATTATTCCTTGCAAAATTTTGTATATAGATAGTTTATATATCATACTAATACTATATTTCATATACTATGTATATATACTATACAACTACAGTTTGGAAATATACCATATTTGGTTATCTCAAATCGCACCTTATTTAGTAATGATTATTCATCGGGTTGTTCTAGATTTCTTTTCTAGATTTTTTATGTGTTAGCTACATGACCAATAAAATTAAGTTAAATACTAAGTAGCTTCACGACTTATTATAGTTGCCACTATACAATTTTTTTAAATTTCTTTACAATCCTAAAATTATAAAATAATGCCCATATACAAAGTCCTCCTTTATGCAATATGATTGGACATCTTGCATATATGTACATAAACTCTTGAAATTTAAATTAGCTAACTTTTTAAGATTATAATCATCATTACTGTGATTATGAATAGTTAATATCGTAATAGATCATCATATTTATGTAATTCATGTGAATTAAATACAGTTGTTATCTATGTTTATATCAAATAAATGTAGTTAGTATTAATAGTCCTTACGTCATATAGTATCATGTTTTGTGAATGTTTAATTAAAGGTATGTGTTCATGGAAATAATTCATAGTAATAGATCAATTACAAATAAATAATGCATGTTAATTATGCAAATGATCAAATAAAGATTAATAATCATCATGATCGATATTTTCCCATGTTCTAGATTACAGTTTTTTGGATATAGCAAATCAAAAATGGCAAAGTGTGATTTAATTTTTTTTTAATAAATAAAATAAATGAATCAGTATCAATTTATTTGTTTTAAAAAATTGAGTTTTGTTTATTATATATTTTTGTAATTGGATTTTTTTTTAATAAATAAAATAAATGAATCAGTTGTAAATTTATTTGTTGTAAAAAATCAAGTTTTGTTCATTATATATTTTTATAATTGGATTAACTAAAATGTGATAACGTTAATAGAATGTTACATACTGTGTATCGCCAAAAAGTAAGGTTTACAAAAGTGGCATATAATAGAAACCATAATAATTCTAATACGAACTAACTCAACCCTAACCCATATTGTGATTATTAGAATAGCATGCAAGTTTTATATGAGAATTTTTAAATTTATAATAAAACTACAATAATTTAATCAAATCCAACCTTAAAATGCATTATCTGTTGAGTAGGTTTGTAACAAAATATTTAATAGTAAATTTACAATAGAAATACAGTAATTATAATACAAAATAATTCACTTTTTTGTAGAAGAATTTAAAAAATCGAGTTTTATTTGTTATGGATACTTTGAATCTTTGAAATTAGATTAAATGGGGCATGGATAATGTTAATAATATGCACTAGTGAATCACATACTGTATATCGCCAAAAAGTAAGGTTTGTAATAACAGCACAGATAGAAACTATAATAATTCTAACACAAACAAACTAAACCCTAACACATATTGTAATTATTTGAATAGTGCGCAAGTTTAATATGAGAATTTTTAACAGTAATTTAAGATTAAACTACAATAATTTAATCAAACTCAAAACATATTATCCCGTTGAGTAGGTTTGTAACAAAATTTTTATAGTAATTTACAATAGAAATTACAATAATTCTGATACAAAATAATTCACCTTTTTGTAGCTGAATTTAAAAAATCGAGTTTCATTTGCTATTAACAGTATGAATCTTTGAAATTAGATTGAGGTGTGGATAACTTTAATAACATGCATTAATGAACTATATACTGTTGTTATAGAATAGACTTTTAATATTAGTTTCTTGAATGTATAAATATTAGTATAATCATTATTATTATTTCATTATTTATAGTATTAGTATTGTTAATTATCATCTTAGAAATTATAAGGGAAACTGACACAGTGTTGACGCTTGACGCTTGACACTTGACACTTGACGCTTAACGCTTGACGCTTGACGCTTGACACTTGACGCTTGACGCTTGACACTTAACGCTTGACGCTTGACGCTTAACGCTTGACGCTTGACGCTTCTCAGCGATGATCCTCTATAGCGTTGACGCTTTATTCAACGGATATATAAACCCACCAATTTTCCCTTGGTAAAAGGAATTTAGACAATTGTAGTTTTATCCCTTATCTTCTCTTTATTATTATTAAATAAACTATTGGGATTTCTAAGGAACAGACACCTTGGAATAGCCCTTGTTAAATTAATAAACTGATTATTATCTCTTGTGGTTTTATAATGAACTGCCTTAGAGAAGTGTGTAAATATCCAAAAGTTGTTTTACATGGTTTAAAGTGATTGAGCAGTCGCAAATGTATTCCATTATATCGTTGGGTTTGTGTTGTTTTCTTATACGCATTACAAATGTGTGATATGGTTCGTATTCGATTAAATAACTTTCATTTTTATAAAGTAGACGAATGTTTGCTTTGATGATAGCCTTTCTGATATCTTCCCTGTGTTCGATGGAAAATGATTCATACATTGAATTTATTATTTTAATTTTCTCAATATCATATTTTGACAAAAGATCGATTTCCTTATACAAATTTTTCAATTCTTCCATGAAAATATCATCTCTTTTACAATTGCACGTGTCATATTTTGCGAAAGGCTGATATACGTTAACTATAATAATTGATGAAATTATGCAAATCATTAAGAGTTTTTTCATGTTGTTATTATTTTTTGGTTGTAATTCGATTATTCTCCATACATGTTCCCTCTCCATTTTAACAATAATTTTTGTGATTCGAAATTTTTAATTTTTCAACATTGAACAGAGCTCCTATTTATAATCTTTTGGAATTGAGAGATAATACATGATTTTACAATCCACAAGTTCAGAATAAACATTCGATCAAAAGAACATATATAGACTCTACTAGGGCAATGATATTTGGAATTCTATTTGTGGAAGTTTTTGTAGGCGCGCGTCATTACATATTCTGTATAAAGCGGCGGTCTTTCCTTAAATTGAAACAAAACAAATTCAGACTTGCTTGTAATAATTAGTTGTCGGGCATATGTCATAGTAATTATTCGAAAATATATTACTAATACTGATTACGTTAACGCGCATAAGAATTTTTGTTTCACGAAGGTTAACCATTCGGATCGCATACCTTCATTCGAGATATAATTGAACCTTAACAATTAAAAATTAATCTCTTAATTATAGACGCATTTTCACCAAATATTTCACGCATAGTGATGCTTAAGATCCATTTCTTTGTTTCAACAATGTTCATTGTGATAATAGCATTCACATATTTGCTTAATCTAAGAAAAGCTTCATTAATAGAATTCCAAGAATATTTTATTATAAAATTGCCCTTATTTCGAGAATCATTTAATTATTCCAAATTTATGTATACTATATATATTCATCTATATATGTTCCTTTGCCCGAAGGCTGAATAAATTTATATTTCTGATGCCAGTTATCACGGGTTTACATGTACAAGACACGAACATTTTGTCAAATAGGTCAAGAGACTATATATAGACACTAGTGACAAAGACTTTTATTTCTTTAATGTGCAGCAATAAGAACTCCACATAGTAAAGAATAAAGCAATTTGCATTTTATATAATTATGCATATAATTCCATATATCGGTATCGTTGAGAAAGTAACGCACGTATTTGTATGAGTATTTCCGAACGAATACTGTTTATTTTAGTACAAAAAATTAACCAAACTGTTAGATTAATATACAATTAGTTTATTAATTCCAAAATCTTATAAATTTGGGCTCTTTGCGAAAATAATAATACTTTAACTTCTTTAGATTTTCGTTGTAATGCATTTTAGAGAAGTGAGCGCTGTAATTTATTATTAATATCAGCAAATTTTTTTTAAAATACAGTACCGGACAGCAAAGATCCAAACTTTGTAATTTATAGTCAAGTATGATTGGCTAATTTTTATGTAACAAATTTTTATTGGTTAAAAAACTTATATTAAAGAGCGTAATAGTTTATATTCAAAAGCTAGGTTTAATTAGTTTATAAATTTTATTGTTTTCACTTAATTTTGTTTTTTAAGATTTTAGTATTTCAGAGATGTGATCCGTTTAAAATTTTATTTTGAAAACCAAATTAATGTTAATTTGGAAAAAATAGATAACGAACATCTTTAAGAAGATTAACTAGATAAAAATACAAGACAGCTGTAAAGAGTGAATCAACCACCCATTAAATTGTCAAATTTATATTGCACGGCCTAAATATACTTAATTTTCCCAAAATTCGTTATTCAGAACTTTATATATTATCGATGCAAATCGATATTATTTCCCGTGGATTGTGAGATCATTTCGCAACTAACATAAAAAAAAAGCAACAAAACTAATTTAATTTAAGAAATATGTAGTTTTTTTTTTAAAACTTGAAAAACCTCATAATCATCTACACAAAAAAATTCCTCACTATTTCGAATTGGTTTTTCATAACTGCCTTTTCTACATCTACTTTTTTCATTTTCTTTTTATTCACCACAAATTTTTAAATCATTTCTTCCAAAAGTTGGACCTGCATATGTATGTTGTTTGATTGCGTGCTCTTTGTCAATTACTTTACTAACTATTGAGTTATCTAAATTTTTAAGATTTAAAGAAAATATGAAACTTGTTGAAGTTGAATGATAGACATTTTTTTTTGATTCTTTACACCAATCAATTGGATTATATCCACCAAGAATTTCACCAGTTTCTTTTACTCGAATAATTAATAATGTTGCACCTTTATCATCACACCGAGCATGAAACTTTTTAGAACTAGAACCATGTTTTGAAGCTCGTTGTAGTAAATTGAACGTATAAAAATTAGGTGGATTTGAATTGCTTATATCATTAATCCATTTAACTATCAATACAATATGTTTTTGTTCAATTAAATTTGATTGAATATTAAGCTGTGGTGTGGGCAGGTTGATAGGATTTGTAATTGTAGTATCAGTAACTGTTCTCACCAATGCAGCTA